>CM066031.1:70296000-70432555 GCA_033557465.1 Ichthyophis bannanicus
CACTAGTAATCAACCGCCACACACAAACATGTCTCACACATTCCACATGCTTTTCATTGAGATACGGAAGCCTGTAGTAGACACATGGATAGGGTTAACTAGCATAATTGACACAGTAGTATACGTCAAAACCACACACAGGACATGGTGCATTACTATGATGTGGCTGGAAAACACAGGGATCCCCAGGCTGGCCAGAAACATCCACATAGTGCAGATGTACCAATAGCCATTAGGACATATAGCAAACACATGTCCATTGTGAATGGGTGCTGGTGCCTTAATGACCGACAACAACCACAGATGGTGAGACACATTGGTGAACACAGTTAGGTCAACAACAACCCTACCAGATGGGGACACATTTGGATGGATAAACGCAGCTGAGACAGGTTACAGGTGCAGCGCTAGTGACTCAGAGGGATGTAGTGGTAACACCAGAATAAAGTCCCTTACGTGGCCAATAGCGCTGCTGCTTCACCTGTTTGATGGCAGAGGGGTTCACATACACCTTGTGGCCTTAGAGGAAGCAGTCAGATAACAGTGCATGTACACCTTGATAAACACAGCATGGGGGGCCACTGAGGGTGCAGCGGAGGGGGCTAGTCCCCCAAAGTGCATAGAAACGGTAATGTTGTGGAATCAACAGCAGATAGTAACCCCTAGCGAAGTGCGGTGATCCCCAGAGGTGGGGGGGGGGGTTCCGTGATGACGCTGGCATCAGGGGTGTCAGCTGTGAGGTGTTGAGTCGATAGAAACAAAACAGGGGCCAAAAGCAGACCTCTGTGATCATGTGAGTGAGTCCCAACCCATGCAATTAGGGGATGCATTGACAGAGATACACGGAGGGTACATGTTGATGGTCGTGTCTGTATGTCAGCCAGGCAATCCTAGTCATGGACATACAGGCAGTCTCCAGGTACCTATACCTCTCCCATAACATATGAACATGCATTTTGACCCTGCCATCTCTGTTAATACTGGTTTATGGGTGTGGTACCACATTATGACTGCAAACCTCATGTGTTATGATTGTATTACACCTGGAGATGCAGACTGGTGAGAATGTGGTCTGTGTGACGTTTGCTGACATACCATCCTTAGGTTTGTGTATGTCAGCTCTGATTGTACAAGGAGTTTGGGACAGGTGGCAACATGCTGTTACTTAACAACATACCTCTTATGTCTGCATCTATAGGTGTCAGCTGACCCTGGGCTGGTCAGCTGTGTCTCACAGTAACATCATCTAGCAAACACCATACCATTTTTTCCCAACAATATATACAGTCTATGGGATTCATACATATCACAGCTGTGGAGGAATGTTGCCACATCCACCACACCCTCCCCTTAACAGAGACGACTGGTCGTTCTGTTGCGGTTGTGACAGGCTGTTGTCACCACTGTTACCTCTAAGCTGTGCACGTGTGTGCGCACACACCTTGCTGAGCAACCGCACAGACGTTATGACTGAGTGCACCTCAATTATGTTTCAGATCCTGATAGACAACAAGAAATATGTCTCTGACTTTAAAGGTTATTGTGGTTTTTATTGTTTTCACATGGAAAGCAATATTTTCAAGGTGCAATCAATGTGGTGTACCTACTGTATTCAGAGCTGTAATCAAGCTTTACAGTATAAAACCTAGAGTGTTGTCCTGTGGAGTACACACATTTAACATTCCTGCATATGCTACACAGCTGATTTCATCTCGAGGATGGTGCAGGAAAGAGCCCTCACATATGGGTATGTTGTTAGCAATGTAGCCTGCGCTGGACTGCTCACCAGCTTCCCAAGGTGTTACAGATTTTGGAAGTATTCCACAGTGCCTACGCACTGCCCTCCCACCTTTCCACCCGCCTCTCTCCAGTTGATCTTTTCCACAGAGTCAGCGGGCCGTGTCCTTATCACCGCAAAAGAGGTTCTTTGTGCTAACGTGTTTTTGTGTCTTGCGTGTCTGCATTCTTTGGCGCTTGCACGGTACCGCCGGCCTTTCCGGTCTTGTCTTTACACCATACAAATATTTTCTTATATTTTGGCACATTTAGGGTGCATTCACTATTTTGGGCCTTAGGCCTCTCAGGAGCTTTCCCACAAGGTAATGCAAGCCTCCTAGTTTTGAAAATGCACTAAGTGCAGCGGTACTCTTTCTATTCCTGACACGCATGCCTGGTGTCTCACATGTTTGTTGCGTGGCAACGTCATTTTGTATTCGTCATCCTACTCCATGATGTCTACACGCGGCTTACAGACTTGAGCAGACAAACTCAATGACCTCTTTCCCTCTGATGCAACTACAGTATCTTTGACATCTCTCATGGCTTTGTCTGCATCCCATGGATCTCAGGTAACCAAACATAACTCCACACAGTCCCCAAAGGTTACATCTACGTCACACCATCAAGATGGCTCCAACATTGCCTTTGAGGATCCTGCACCAGCCAAAGTAGCCCGGTGTGAGGTTGCACCGTCCAAAGCTCCACCTATGGGGTCACAGGTTGTCATTGATGGCACGGCCTCCACTGTTCAACTGTTAGACTGCTCTGGGGTACTGGTACAACCATCTGGAACAAAGTCCCAGACATTCATGGCATGGATGCATAAGATTGTTTTGTGCATGCGGCAGGCCAACACAGCCTTTACACAGGCTGCGACACCACTGATAGGGTATTAAATGCCATTATCTGTGCCTTCCAACGTATCAACACCAGGGCCCGGAATGGGAAATAAGGCATCCACATTGTCCACGGTGCAGAATGCATTGGCTCCCTGTTGAGGGATGCCATTTGTGATCCAATCGGTAACATTAGCTGACACTGTCAATACAGGCCCATACACGTATCGAGCTTTAAAAGAGCATCCTGTCAGTTGATACCTTCCATCCGCTGAGGGCACTGATGCATGGGAGGCGTCTGCTGATGTATCAATAGCCCTTCCAGAAAAGCTTTCATCCCCAAAAAGAACTGAGCCTCCTCCCGAAGACCTGTCCTATCAATACTTTATAAGGGAAGTAGCTGAGGGCTCACTATTTCAGTAGCTTTGAAACAGAGCCAAGGCCTATTAAACTACATATTGTAGGTTATCCCAAGGCTGACATGGAGGGAGTCGCCTTGCCAATTAATGAGATTTGTCATAATGACATGTGTGACCTCTGGGAGACCTCTCTCACCATCTCTCTTCATTGTCATAGGTTAGACACCATGTACCGTGTCCCTGCTTGTCCTGGAATGAAAAAAAAGAACACCTTCCTCAACATTCTATTGTGGGTGCGTCTAGTCTGACAAATATAAAGAGTACAAAGAGTCACTCCTCTGCTCCTCCAGGTAAAGGGCCAGTACCCTGGTTGCTTAGGGTAGAAACTCGACACAGTAAGGATGTTCATCGACAGAATTACCTCCTGTAGTGTCGATATGGGTATGTTACTTAAGGTCGTTGCCAAAAGACTGCACACTTCACACCCTTTGCTTCCACAGGACAAAAGGGAGGACTTTCTTCTCTGCCTCAGGCATACGCAAGATATTTCACAATTCCCAAACCGTGCAGCCTTTGACTCCTGTGAGGGTGCCAGCAGGGCTTACGCCATTGCCATAGCTGCACGAATAATTGCTTGGCTTTAAACCTTTCATTTATAATTGTCGGACCAGATTGGTTTTGCTAATCTTCCTTGTACATGAGAAAACCTGTTTTGCAAAGACTGGAAATTAAAAGCCACAGATATGCATGCGGAAAATTTGATTGCACTTAACCTTCAAAGTCCACCTCCTTTCCTAATAAAACGCATCCCTTTTACAGATTTTCTTTTCCTCAGGAAAGGAAGATGGTGTGCATCTAGCCAGCAATCTACTACAAGTCTTTCTGCTGTTCAGCGTCAGCAACCTAAACAGGCCTCGACGACGTCTGTAGGGGCTGGTACATCTCAGCACCCTCAACCTCCTCAGGGTTTTGGACCTGCTGTTTGATAACTTGTTTTATCAGTCTCAGGAACAACCAAAGCCTATCACCATCCCAGGAATGTAAGGTCACTTTGCTCCCAGGTGTGAGCAGATCACAACAGAGCAATGGAGCCTATCCATCATAAAGGAGGGCTACAAACCTCATTTTCCAAACCTGCCAACATACACCATGATGATATGTTTCAAATGTCAAGCACCTCTCCTAGACCCTCAAGGTCAGGGGGAGGCTACCCTTCTTGGCCAAGGGGCAAAAGAATAGGTGCCCCCAACCTCAACAAGGGTCAAGGGTGTAGTCCCCATATTTTCATATCCACAGAACACAGGGGGCTGCAGACCCATTTCAGATCTCTGAGATGTGACCACATTTCTTTGCAAAGAGAAATGCATAATGATGGGTCTGGGTACTCTGCTCCCATACCGTCACAATCTGGATTGGCTTTGTGTTCGAGATGTAATGCATGGCTACACTCATGTGCTCATCCATCCATCTCACAGAGGGTTCCACCATTTCCTTTTCAAAGGGAAGCACTACCAATACAGGGTGCTTCCTTTGTGTCTGGCTTCAGGACAAAGAGAGTTTACCAAATGCATGCGTTTTGTAGTTGCATTTGTACACAGTCTGGGAATATTTCCATTCCCATACACAGATGCCTGGCTCATCAGAGCTCCATTGCAGTCAGAGGGCCAGACGTCCCAGGACTGCACACTGTGCCCTCTACAGTATCTGTTACTTGTGTACAACCTTCCAAGGTCCCAACTTACCCTTACTCAATCCGTGGATTTCCTAGGGGCCATGCTAGATACTACCATTGTAAGGGCCTATCTTCCTCAGGGCCATTGCCTATGTCTGGTGCAGTTAGCATAGAAGCTTCTGACACATAACCAGTTTACTGGCTGGGAGATGTTACAACTACTAGGCCAACTTCCATCCACAGTGCAAGTGGTCTCCTATGCTTGCCTTCACATGACAGCAGCTCAAGGGTCTTTGTCCACCCAGTGGACTCAAGCATCAGGGTCTGTGTCAGACCAAAAAACAACCTCCAGGCATCTAGTTTGGATTCTCCAGTGTTGGGAAGCCACCCACAATTTGTTGCTGGGGTCCCCCTTCCAACAGTTGTTTCCCCACGCAACCCTCACAACAGATGCCTCTGCATTGGTTTGTGTAGGTCATCTCCAAGACCTCTATACTCATGGCATTTGGTCTCCACAGGTGACTTCTCCACATATTACACAGGTGGAGCTCCAAGCACATGTAGTAGCTCTCAAGGTCTTCCATACCCTGCTCAGCTAGAGAACATTGCTTATTCATACCGACAATCAGGTAGCCATATTTTACATAAACAAGCAACAAGGAGCTAGCTTTTTGTTGCTTTGCAACAAAGCTTTAAAATTGTGGGCCCCACCAGAGAGCATCAGATCCATCTCCTGGACGTTTACCTTCCTGGAATCCAAAACTCTGGAACTGACAGACTCTTCTTGGTTCTGCTTACACACAAATGGTCCTTACACATGGATCAGGTACTCGGAATCCTTCAAGAGTGTGTTACCCCGGACATAGATCTCATTGGCAGTCCCTGGAATGCCTAAATTCCCCGGTTCAGTTGCATAACTCCATGTCAGGGAGTTCAGGACAGGTATGGCTTTCACCTTCACTGTGCTCATGCCTTCCGGGATGCCTTTCCAACCATTCCCCTAATCCGCCAGACTCTTCTCAAGATCCCAAGAGATCACGAATCCATGATCCTCATAGATCCACGCTAGCCACGCCACGTGTGGTAACCTCAACTTCAGCATCTCTCCCAAACATCCCCAGTAGACTTGGAAGCTACTCCAGACCTCCGCTTCCAGGAGCAGGAAACGTTGTGGCAGAAAATCCACAAAGCACTTCACCTCAGGACTGTTTTGCTGAGGGGCTAGATCTTCAAGATTGCAATATCTCAGCATGTGTAGGATATTCTCCATGCTTCTAGAAAGCCCTCTACTAAACGTTGCCATGCTTTGAGATGGAAAGGATTTTCAAATAGGTGTGATGAGAAGTGTCCTGACCCTCTAGCAGTACCCTTGAATTACCTATTGAAATATCTCCTGCATCTCACCAATGCAGGCCTTAAAACACAATTGTTAGGAGTCCACTTGAGCGCTATTGCAGCAGCCTTTACGCCTCTCAATGAACAGCCTATTTCCTGTCAGCCTCTAATTGAATGAGTCATGACAGGCCTACTGCTAACTGAACCTCCCATTGGAGTTTCTGGTGTGGCATGGGACGTGAATCAGGTTTATTGGTCAGCTTAGAAGGCCACCCTTTTAAGCCTTAGCTGCCACTTCTTTTAACTCACTTTTACAGAAGGTTATTTTCCGTATTGCAGTCACCTCTGCTTGTTGCTTCAGTGAGATGCAGGCCTCATTGGCAAATCCACCTTATACAGGGTCAGATCATGATAAGAGAGTCCTCAGGTGCAATCCACACTTTTTGGTTAATGTGGTTGCACCCTTTCATTTGTATCAGGATGTGTATTTTCCTGTCTGCTGTTCGTGTCCTAATGCTTCATGAGCAACATCGATTCTTCATACCCTGTATTGTAGACGGCCTATTGCCTATGACTTACAAAGGACTCAGCAACATAGAGGATCTTCCCAAATGTATTTTTATTGGGATCCTTCTCTGTTTTGACATCGAGTGTTTAGGCAAACATTGTCCAGTTGGATTTGCAAGTGTGCTTATTTTGCCTAACAAAGTACAGACATTTCTTTGGAGGGCCATCTTACAGCTCACAATGTGAGGGTCATGGCAACCTCTATGGCTCTCACAAAGTCTGTGTCCATCAACAACAACTGTCACGCAGCCACATGGGCAGCTGTTCATACCTTCACGGCCCATTATTCTTTGGACACGGACTCCTTCCGGGATGCGGTGTTTGTTCAGGCTGTTTTCAAGTACCTGTTCCATACCTAAGCAACTCCTGCCCTCCAGCCCTGTTTGGATGCCTGTGATCCAAGGGGGAGGTACAGGCCTTCCAGGGTCTCTCAACCATGGGAATCTCCCAGGCATCTTTAGTTGGGGAGTCCCTATATGTGAAGACTCATTCCTGCTTGATTCTGGAGATAACGCAGTTACTTACATATAACAGCTGATATGTGGGAACAGCCAAACAAAGGTATACGCAACACACCCACCTACTCTAGGAGTTGTATCTTACTTTCTCTCTCGTTCTATCTTTCTCCATTGCTCACTCTCTCTTTTTGTCACATCTCTGAAACTTTAACTCTGGAGAGGCCGTGGGCAAGGCGGAAAGGCAGGACGCAGCCGCTGATGAATGCTCCCAACAGCATTCAATTTTTTGGAAGCTGGGGAGCGTTCACCCGCAGGCTCTGATGGGACCAACATACCCATATCTGAATACTTAAATCTGCTTTTACCACATATCACGTGTTACAGGTAAGTAAGTGTGCCTTATGCACACACAGCCTACAGAACATTTGAGGAAACATTGTTTGTCACCCACCTTCTGCATCTTGCCGTGATGCTGCAGCGTGTGATCGTAGCTCCGCAATTAACTGATCTTCTGTCACAACTCCCTGTCTTGTTTGTGGGATGTCCACCATTGGTCCATCCCCCAGTGTTGGGTGGCTGCTAGTGCTTGTCTCCAGGGGCTCCTCTGCAGAACATGCACTGCCCCCTGAGACAGCAGCCTCGGCCTCCTCAATGATGTGGGGGACACTCACTTCCTCCTCTTCTTGCTCCTCCTCCTCCTCTTCCTCCTCCTGCTCATGGGTCCCCATCGTACTGTAATCACCTGCATTGTGAACAGAGACAGCACACATATTTTTACACACTCAAGCTATGTATCCATGTGTGCTGCAGACACCACAGACATAATGGGTGGCGTCCATGCATGTGTGCTGCAAGCAGGATCTCCTACACTCTTCCATACCTGTCTGTTCCAGGCATGTACCTATACCTTGGGTCCAGGAGTGTGTTGTACCCCTGCACACCTTGTTTGGTTGCCATGGTTCTGTTGCTGCTACGATTGGGCATGTAGCCGCCATTCAAACCCTACCTCAATTTTTCCCAAATATGTCCATGCATGGCCGCTCATACTCTACCCTTACATCTGTTATTGCTATCCCCTGTGTGACTGGGCAGGCCTTTGTTCACGGCATATGTTATGAAGAGGTAATATCCTCACAGTGCTACATGTGCTTGGCACTGACCCACTATGCAGTGGACTGCGACTGCTCATCACCTCGGGCCCACTGCCAAGCACATGCTTTACTGTGTGGATAGTATGTCACAGACATGCCATGATCACAGGCCCACACAATATTAGAGGGAAAACCAATCACTGTTGTGGGTGTAGGGTAGGGGCTGGTGGGCATGGACATGTTTGCAGCAGGTGTGGAGAGGGATGGGATTAGGGTCACATGTTGAATGTGGCACAGCAACATGGCAACACAACAGGGTGTGCAGGGGTAAGGCACACACATGTGACACATGGATAGGTACCTGTTGCGGTTTTGAAGACAGATATGGGAGGGTGTTGGCGGATGTCTGCTGTCTACACCATGGTGATTTCAGGCATGTATTGAGAGCGAATAGGTGTCCAGAGCATACTCACCTGCATGTGGATGGGCTGTGTCTAGGGCTGCAGGCAGCCCAGAGATGTAAATTGTCCCCAGTCGTTCTGCAAGTTCCTGTTCCAGGGGCGTAAGCATTGGTGGGAGCGGGCCCCCGCCACCAGTGCCCCTAGCATGTTGCTCCTCCCAAGCCATGTGCTGCCGCACCCCTCTTTTTATATCAGAAAATCTTTTTTTAAGACATTCAATGTCTTGCGGGGGGCCCCCTGTCTCCGCTACTGCCACACGGACCTCCTCCCACACTGCATTCGGTGCTGCCACAGTTGTGCAGCTACTGAGCCGCCCATAAAGAACCTCATAATTTTCTAACACCATTGACAGGAGGTTGTGGTTCTCTGCATCGGTGAAACGTATAGCCCTCTTCCGTTGTGCTGCTGGCACTGGTATCCTTTTTCTTTTACCTGTCTGGCTGCTTTGTACAGCCTGAGGCCTTCCAGATGGGCCTGGCGCTGGCTCAGGCCACATAGACCCTGCAGTCCCTGCCTCCCCATCAACAGGTGTTCCCACCTCCTCCACCCCCTCACCCTCACCATCACCCTCCCTCTCCCTCTCCCTCACCCTCTCCCTCTCCATCCCCCTCTCTTCTACTCTCCTCTCCTCTCCCCACACCTCACCTCACCTCACCCTCTCCTCTCCTCTCCACACACCTCACATCACCTCACCCTTTCTCCCTCACCAACACAAATCACGGCTCAGACCACAGACCTAGGAACACACTACAAACGTCAAAACAAACAGACACAGGAGAATACAAGACAAGACAAGACAGAACAAACTCCAACACAACCTCCACACAACCTCCAACACCTCCACGTACCTCCACTACCTCCACACCAGCTGCACAACTCTCTTCTCACACCTCACTATCTAGCACTCCTCAAACAACCCTCAACGTGCACCAGCTGTGCAGCGTTTTTTATAGTTTTTTTCACGTTACGTACGTTGCGCAATGACGTTGCTTGTGTGCGGCGTGTATGTGCAACTGCGCATGTGCGGTTGTGCACTGCGCGCATGTCAAACCTATTGCGCATGGGCGTATACATGTGTGACGCGTAAAACATTTGCACATGTGCGCCACATACAGACACACATGCGCAAACAGTTGCACATGCGCGTCGCGTACAGACAAATGCCCATGCGCAAACTGTTACACATGCACACCATGTACAGACAGACACCCATGCGCAAACTGTTACACATGCGCGCTGCATACAGACACGCGCATGCGCAAACATTTGCACACGCGCGCCGCATACAGACACGCGCATGCGCAAACAGGTGCACATGCGCGCCGCGTAAAGATGCGCATGCGCTGTGGCACATACGCATCACACGCGCAAAACTAGGCATGCGCCAGGTGCAAAAAATCACGAACATCTATAAAACTGCCTGCACACCTGGTCCACATTGAGGGTTGTTGTGTAGGCGAGGTGTGTATTTGGCGTGAGAAACAGAGAGAGTAAGACAGGTGTTGGTGTGGAGTGTATTGTTAGTGTTGGTTGTATTGTGTATTGTATTGTGTTTTCTACTGTATTGTATTCTCGTGTGTATTGTCTTGTGTGGTTTGTAAGGTGTCCACTGTTTAGTGAGGTTTTTGTGTGTGTGTGTGTGTGTGTGTGTTTGAGTGTGTTTGTGTAGTTGGACGGGAGGAGTTTATGGAGGCTATTTATCTTACTGCATGTGTCCTGAGACGTGGGCAGATGCCGCGGTTGCAGGACAGGGGAGATGGTGTCCACGGGGCTGAGGCACAGGGCATGGGTGTAGTTCCGCAGCAAAACAGACCTGCAGCTGTGGAGGCGGTCCAGGCAGGTGCTGTGCGTTGTGATGCAGCAGACCAGCAGGGCATAGAAGAAAATGGTTTAAACTTGAAAAAAGACGTGCACAAGCTGCAGTATGTGCAGGAGCCTGATAGGGGGAGCAAGAGGGACCTCTGGAAGACCGAGGATCCACGCCCTACAGGGTGTAACCTAAAACCAGCCAGCCTCCAATCCAGGAAGAAAGGAACTCCTTTTAAAGGAAGTCAGGAAGACTGGAGGAAGGACAGGGAGAACAGGAAGAGCAGGAAGGTCAGGAGGGACCAGGAGGACAAGGAGCACAGGAGGAGAAGTAAGAGCAGTGAGAGCTCTGGAAGAAGTGCTTGGACGAGCAGAAGTGACTGGAAAGGCAGAAGTAGCCTTAAAGCCAGAAGCAGCAGAGAAGGCTGCAGAGAAGCTGCAGAGCCTTCAGAAGCCGAAGGAGCGGCAGGAGTTGCAGAAGCTACAGACACTGCTGGAGCACAGGAAAGAGGTACAAGCCAAAGGAATCTGAATGGACAGAGACTACAGAAGGGTCCAAGAGATTTAGGTATGCAAAAGCTACATTGTGATTGCTGTGGGCAGAACCCAAGCCAGATTGCTGGAGCAAGGCAGAATCTCCCTAGTAGTAGGCCAGAAGCCTCGTCCTCAAGAAAGAAGCAAGAGTTACAAAGTAAACCATATTGTATTGGAAATAGCCTATGGAAAGGGCAAGAGACAGAAGCTCCCTGTACATGTCCCACTGCTCAAAAGAAAAGGTATGAAAAGTTTTTATTGAATAAGAAACTTTTAAGTAAGCCAGGTTTGCAGGAAGCGCATATAAACCCTGGGAAGAAAGAAAGATGTTCCCACTGTAAAAATGCTCATGGCCAACGCCCCACGCTAAACTCCAAACACTGGGAGGTCATACAGCATTTGGGTGAGAAACCTAACTATAGCTTGCCAGGAACTGTTGACTTTGTCTCAGATACTTTGCTGGAGGAACCGATGCAAGTGGAAGAGGTAGAATTCCTTTCAGAGGAAGAAATGGATTGCAGCTATTGCACCACGGGAAGCGTAGAATGCTTGTGTAACCAGTGAGCACTAAAACCGGTGTAAATAGAAATGCTTGTTTTGTAACCCTGCTGTGAAAAGAACAGTTTTTGTTTTGAATCTGAGTTGTGATTTTTATAACCTGATGTAAGGAGATTTCTGTTGGCGTTTGAAGCCGATCCTTTGAACCTTTGTGCAAACCAGGGGAAATAAAGCCTTATTTTTCCCTACACTCGATGACCTTTTGTTCTCTGGGTATTTTTGGTAATACAGGACGCTGCCAAGGCTATACAACCTTGGGCCCTAGAAAGAGAAACATACCAAACCCAACTTTACTTTTATTTATGTCCGACCTGCCTTGATCACCATTAACCACCAGGGTGGCGTTGTGACAGCGTGCACAGCGCAGAAGGCATGCTGAGGTGCAGGTTCAGCAGCCTCGCCTCTACAGGCCCAGGGCCCAGCTCCAGGGCATGCGTGAGGACCAGGTCATCTCCCTGTACCGACTGAGCACAAGGGCTATTAGGGAGCTCTATGAGGATCTAAGACCTGACCTCGAGCCCCTGACTGATCGGTCCATTCCATACCAGGTTTAGTCAAGCTCCTTGCTGCCTTACATTTCTTTGCCTCTGGCTGTTTCCAGTCATCTGTGGCCGCAGTGGGTGGCATGAGCCGGCCCACCTTCTCACGATGTCTCCACCAAGTACTGCGTGCCATGGTCAGCCGGGTGAGGAATTACATAGCCCTTCCCCACAATAGGCAACAATGGGGGACCATGAACCAGGCCTTTGAGGCGTTAGCCGGGATACCACACGTGATGGGAGCTATTGATTGCACACATGTTGCCCTGGTCCCGCCTAGAGACAGGGAGGTAGCGTTCCGCAACCGCAAACACTACCATTCCCTGAATGTTCAGGTTGTATGTGATGCTAATCTGCATATTCTGAATGTGGACCCTAGGTTTGCAGGGTCCACCCATGACTCCTATATCCTGCATCACTCGGCATTATTCAGCCAATTTGAGGCCGGACAATATGGCGATTGTATTTTGCTGGGTGAATATTTCCAGATTAGTTATTTAATTAGGCATGTATTTATCTGTTTCAGTAATATCTGCTATATAGCGAGGGGTTTGTTATCAGTGTGGGTCACAATGTAGTACAAGTTTAACTGACAGATGACAGTTTGAAGTTGACATTTTTACAGGGGTTTACACATAGAGTAGATAGAGCTGAAGACTTTTCAGAGTAAAGCCAGCATTTATGATGTGGTTGGATCAAAGCCCTCGGGACGTCTGACTGCTGATGTACCTGCGCATGAAATGAGAGTCAGAAGCTGTAAAGATGTCTTACACATTGGAACATGGAACGTACGAAGCATGAACCAAGGGAAGTTGGAGGTGGTCAAGAATGAAATGGACCGTGTACAACTTGATCTGTTGGGTGTCAGCGAACTGAAATGGACTGGCATGGGGCACTTTGCATCAGATGATCACATGGTCTACTATGCTGGAAATGAAAGACAAAGAAGAAATGGTGTTGCATTTATAATAAAGAAGAAATTTGCAAGAACTGTAATGAAATACAATGCAGTCAGCGAACGCTTAATCTCTATTCGTCTACGAGGAATGCCTATCAACACAACTATAATTCAAGTATATGCCCCAACAACAGCTACAGAAGAGAATGAAATTGAAGAGTTCTATGAACAAGTACAAGCTGAAATTGACAGAACATGCAAACAGGATATCCTGATAGTCATGGGTGATTGGAACGCAAAGGTTGGCAACAAAGAAGAAGACAAAGTAGTTGGAAAATATGGACTTGGCAACAGAAATGAAGCTGGAGAAAGACTGATAGAATTCTGCAAGACCAACGATCTATTCATCTCGAACATCTTCTTCCAGCAACACAAGCGGCGACTGTACACATGGACGTCACCCAATGGATTGTATAAAAATCAAATTGACTACATCTGTGGAAGTCAACGATGGAAAAGCTCTATAACATCAACAAAGACAAAACCTGGAGCTGACTGTGGTACAGATCATCAACTACTAGTATGCAAACTCAAGCTAAAGCTGAAAAAGAGCAAACCACTCATGAATGCAGCAAAATATGACCTTGTGAATATACCACTGGAATTTAAAGACTGCCTGCAAAATCGATTTGCTGCTTTAGATACAAATGATAGAGTTCCAGAAGAGTTATGGAATGACATCAAGAAGGTTGTGTTGGAAGAAAGCGAGAAGTCTCTACAAAAGGTAAAAAAGAAAAAACGGCCAAAATGGATGACGGAAGAAACTCTGAAAATTGTCCAGAAACGCAGAGAAGCTAAAGCCAGAGGAGAAAGAAAGATAATCACAGAACTCAACAGAGATTTCCAATGTGCAGCAAGACAGGACAAGGAAAAGTACTACAATGACGCATGCAAGGAAATAGAAGCAGAAACTATTAGAGGAAGAACAAGATCAGCTTTCCTAAAGCTACGAGCGTTAAAGAAAAAGTTCCAGCCTCGAATTGGAATATTACAAGATGCTCAAGGTTCTATGTTGAATGATGCTGAGAAGATCAAGAAAAGATGGAAGGAATATACAGAGTTTTTATATGATAAAGTTCAAGTGGACCAACAGCCGTTTCAACCTGTACCTTATGATCTGGAACCATTGGTGATGAAAGAAGAAGTTGAAACAGCATTGAAAGCCTTATCAAAGAACAAAGCACCAGGCATTGATTGCATTCCCATAGAAGTATTACAGCAATCTGATGCAGCTGTTACCATATTTACAAGGCTCTGCCAAGAAATATGGAAGACAGGATCATGGCCAACTGACTGGAAAAGATCTGTGTTTATACCAATACTAAAGAAAGGTGATCCAACTGACTGTGGAAATTATCGCACAATCGCTCTGATCCCACATGCCAGCAAGATTCTACTGAAGATTATTCAAAAGAGACTACAATCATACCTGGAACAAGAACTACCTGAAGTGCAAGCAGGGTTCATGAAAGGGCGAGGAACGAGAGACATCATTGCGGATGTGAGATGGATCCCTGAAAAGACTAAAGAATACCAAAAGGATATCTATTTGTGCTTTATCGACTATAGCAAAGCTTTTGACTGTGTAAACCATGAGAAACTCTGGGCCACATTAAGAAGCATGGGTATACCAGAACACCTGATCGTTCTCTTGCACAATCTGTACATTGATCAAGAAGCAACAGTTCGAACAGAACAAGGAGAAACAGAATGGTTTAAAATAAGCAAAGGTGTAAGGCAAGGCTGCATACTTTCCCCCTACCTGTTTAATTTATATGCAGAACAAATCATCAGAGAAGCAGGATTGTATGAAGACAACAGAGGTGTGAAGATTGGTGGAAGACTCATCAACAACCTTCGCTATGCTGATGATACCACATTACTGGCGGAAAGTGAAGATGATCTGAAACATTTGCTTCTCACAGTCAAAGAACATAGTCTCAAAATGGGCCTGTATCTTAATGTAAAGAAGACAAAGATCATGACAACTGGCATAATCAACAGGTTCATCGTCGAAGTAGAAGAAATTGAAATTGTGAATAACTTTAACCTACTTGGATCAACTAGCAATAAAGAAGCATCAAGCAGTCAAGAAATCAGACGATGCATTGCTCTTGGCAGAATGGCTATGAAAGACCTAGATAAGATTCTCAAGAGCAGAGATGTCTCTCTCCATACAAAGATTCAACTTGTTCAAGCCATGGTATTTTCAATAACATCATATGGATGTGAAAGCTGGACAGTGAAAAAGATAGACAGGAAGAAAATTGATGCCTTTGAATTATGGTGCTGGCGGCGAATACTGTGTATACCATGGACTGCCCGAAGAACAAACCAGTCTGTATTAGAGGAGATCAAACCTAAGCTTTCTTTAGAAGCTCATATGACAAGACTTCGACTTTCATACTTTGGACACATCATGCGGAGAGAGAGATCATTAGAGAAAGACATCATGCTTGGCAAGATAGAAGGTCAACGCAAAAGAGGAAGGCCAGCAATGAGATGGATCAATACAATAACAGCAGCTACAGGTACCAGTCTGTCAACAATAAGCCGCCTGACTGAAGACCGAACACAATTTAGGATAGCTATCCAGAGGGTCGCCATGAGTCGACTCCGACTCGACGGCACTTAACAACAACACACATAGAGTAGGTGGGGACAGGATCCAATATGTAACATCCGCATTGTGACAATATCTGATCATAACCTGCTCATGGTGTTCATGTGATTACACACATGTACATATGTGTGTCCTTGTGGTGGATTGCTACTAGGGTGGGTGGGTGTGTGCCACCTGCCCACATGGGGGGTTTGGGGGGAGGTGGTGGCCTTCACATCCACCTGTGATGTGTCTTATTTGTCAGCTGGTTTGTGTATGTTATGTGACGTTTATGTTATTGTACAACCATACACATAACCCTTGTCATGTGTGTGTTAGGATCACACACTCACTCAGTACTGGGGGAGTCACCCATGACGCAGTAGTTAACATTTGGAGGGATCCAGCTAAGTTTGTTGGATGTTCTTGACCTTTGCTAATAGCAGTACATGTTTTCCTATGTATGGTCATGCATTTGGCCTGTGTCACAGCTGCAGATAAACAAAATATAGGGTGTGCTGTTACTTTGGCCACTGTAGATGTGCTGCACCAAAGCGTAGTTGTATGAGCTGATCCTAATGTTGGTGATCATTATGGAAAGGTTACAGTGTAAGCTAGGGGGCTACTTGGGTGCATATTGAAAGGTATTAGTAGCAGATACACAGGAATGTAGTCTGCCTCTGTATATTTGAATGGTGCAACCTCATGTGGGCTACAGTGTGCAATTCTGTGGAGCACAGCTTGAAAAGGATGTGAACAGGTTGCCGACAGTGTAGACGACGGCTACTAAAATTCTGGCTGATCAGCACTATGCAGCATATGGACACTGACTGCTCAATCTTCAGATGGGGACCTTGGAGGACAGGGGAAGTTGAGGTGTGTTGGTTTTGACATTGACAGACCTTCATGGCATACATGATCTGGGTGTGAGGCTCCTTTGCATGACATTGTTTTTTTTATGGTTTTTACTTTGCTGACATATACTTTGAACATGTGGTTAGTGGATCTGTAGTATAGTGTAACATTGGAGGTTGTAGAGATGAGGACAGTAACTACATGAGAATACACATGTGCCCCACAAAGAGGATCTGTAGAGGTATAAATGGGACTGTTTTTTTTTGCCATGGATGTGCACACTCCATAGGCCATGTGTTCCTTTACAGTCAGCATATGTGTAATTGTGTCAAATGTATAGTTGTGATGTCATATGTTTCTGTCAGGATGTGGTCGGCATTTGTTTTTCACGTCTATACCTGTGTCAAGTTGTGTGAACATGAGCTCATGCATTCACATGCAAAATATCTTTCTGCAGGTGATGCAGGATATGGGTGTCGGCCCTGGCTGCTGACCCCTGTGCGTCAGCCACGAACACGTGCAGAGCAGAGGTACAATGAGGCCCATGCCTCCAGCCGCTCTGTCATAGAACGCACCTTTGGCGTGTTGAAAAGTCGTTTCAGGTGTCTGGATAGGACAGGCGGGGCCTTACAATATAAGCCAATGACTGTGGCAGAGATAATCATAGCCTGTTGCATCCTGCACAACATTGCTCTCAGGCACGATATTCCTGCAGAGATTAATGAGGATCTGGAGGATGATCCAACGTGCCCCCCTGTACATGCTAGTGGTGACACACGAGAGGGCACAGCAGTCAGGCGGAGGGTGATTGCAGAGATCTTCTCTGGTACGTATTGCATATATTCCCACATACATGTGTTGTTATATATGTGTGATGGTTATAGAAGTTGATGTTTATGTCAATATAGCATTGGGATACTGCACTGCATTGTCATTTAACTGAAAATCCCACCGTCACATATAGGCATGCGTGTGTGTTCAACAATGTGGACATGCCACAACAGTAGGTGTTGGTGGATTATGTGGGTGGGTGTTCATACGCCTGTGTGAGGTTTTGGGTGCCACATTCCCAGTAAGTGGCTGGTTAGGATAGCAGCTACTTTGCAAACACAGTTAGTTGTTTTGATGGTATGGGTGGAGGACAGTGACAGGTATAGGATGCGGTATTCACAGTGGGTGGGAAGACCATGTTTGGGGTCAGTTGTCCTGTGGGATATGTGGTTATATTGTAGTATTTGTAGCTGCTTGTGTGGGTGTTAAGCTCCTGTCAGCTGGCTCTGTGTGTATGATTCTTAGGTGTGGAGCCACATGTCATACATAGCACTATACACATGCTCACTACTACTTTCCCATGATTGTATTACCTGTTTGTGATTTGTGTTAATGTGTTAGAGTGACTTAATGTATAGTTCATCACGTAGTTCTGCCATAGATATGGTGAGGGAAGGGGACCTGGGCAGTGTTCAGCCAGGGGGGCGTCTCATTGATACAGTTCGATTTTGAAGAAGAGCCATTGTGTGCAGTGTTGCAGATGAACACACATACAGAGGTTATTCGAGTCTGATCAGCAAAGGGTGGTTTACAGTTGCCAAGTGGTACGCTGCATGTGTGCATGGAATGTTTTTTTAGATGCTTTACAAGCAGGACATGTCATATATTGGTGATGCTATCTCAATATATGCCACATGCATCAGCTACATGCTGTATATGTTTGTGGGGCAGGAGAGTACAGTCCACAGCAACAACTAGGAGGAGGAGTGGCCCAGTGGTTGGGGCATGTTACCTCAGGCCGGAAGGTCGGGGGTTCAAATCCCACTAGAGGACAGCAACCTTGGGCCGGAAGGACTGGGGTTTCTAGTCCCACAGGTGCTCCTTGTGGTCTTGGGCAAGCCACTTAACCCTCCATTGCCCATGTTCCCTGTAAGTATTAGTGTATGTGTCTCATATCCCCTCGTGTTAAATGTATCCCCGTATTGTGTTGTGACCACTTTGATTGAAAGATAAGGTGGTATACAAAACTGTCTAAATAAATAAATAAAAAAACTACCTTGCAAGGAATGTAATGTCCACATATACACAAAGACTTAGGTGATAAATATTATTTTCAGATGCACATGTAGGCTATCGATACTTTAACATTCTCACTGTCACACGGTGTGATGACATACAGCCATCATGGTGAGGTGACAAGCAGACATGTGGTGGTGTTTTAGCAGACGTGCCGCTGACATTGCCATAGATTTGGGAACATCATCAGCACACAGCTGTCAATATATTTAGGGGTGTGAGATGTACACTGCAGAATATTTCTTTGTCCAGTGGAAACAGGAGGTGTACCTGGATATTTCTATGTGTTTCAACAATTTACAGTGGAGTAACAGACAAAATTGGGGCAACAGTACACACGTAGAGGTGGTATTGTTGGCAATATGGGGTAACTGGCCCAATATTGAGACGTTGGGATGAAGCAAATACATGGTGGGGTCACACACCTCTATTGACCAGTGTTTGCAACAACAGAGAGAGGTAAGGTAGGCGATAGAGGGATTAGGTACAGCTGTAGTTAGCGTATGACACCTCTGTGCAACCTCTCTCTTGTGAGAGATCTGTACAGTGTGATAGTGAACAGTCAGTCAGTAGGTGATGTTGTGGTGTCTGACAACTGGGGATAGGAAGGTGCAGTGTGTGTTGCACAGCTACAACATGACATATGTGTGTTTATTTTGTGTTTCACACTGCACAGGACATAGTTTGTGAGGATGCTGTTGCTGTGGTGCACTGGCAGTTGACCATACATCTGGCAATATGCTATGGTCCGGGGTATGTGGATCTACAGATACATTGTCTGTGCCTGCATTCAGGAGGAATACATGTCCTCAGTGATGTGTAATATTGGGCACATGTTGTGGGTAACCCTTTTTTCCTCACGCCTCCCTCACCCATATCTTGATGGTGTTGCACATATCCCCATGTATTTGTGTCCATTATGTGCTCTGCAACACTGTCTCTGGGACATGTACAACAGAGCTGCATGTGTGTCGAGGGCTTTTTTCCTTTGATGGTGGCCTACACTTGCTCCCTAACGCAACATTGTATCATCATCCAACACCAGGGTACCACTGAATGTCACTGGGCTTATATGTCTACACCTCTCCACTTGTGCACATACAGGCCATGTGGTTTAGTTGGCACACTGACCTTAGCATACTGTGTGGGTGTGTCTTTATGGGTTGGCTGTGGGATGATGCAGTGGTCAGTCATAGGACATTATCATGTACTGTAGCGGATTCATGCACCTGGGGTGCGGTGGTGTGTGTGCTACCTCTGCTGTCGTGCTGTTTACCTTGTGAACATTTTCTACATGTGGTGTTTGTTGTGAGCAGACCTGTGTCTTGTGTTTTGAGGGACCACTGTTGAGCTGCGTTTTGTTTTTCCAGATATCGCCATAATGTGGACATGCATCAACAGTGGCTTGACATGGTGATTGTACACATTTTGCTGACATTGTCTCCCTTCACTGTGACATGATATGGCTGTTGAGTGGCTCCAGGGATCGGTGACGTACACCTGATGCACACACACGGTTTGTTGCACTTTTGTAAACTTGTGGATTACATCTGCCTTTACCTGTGGATGATTTACTGTGCATATCATGTACTGCGGCGCTCCTGCCCTGCCTTGGGGCTAAAGACAGGAGCGGCGGTCTGATGCTTCGTGAGGAAGGAGAGTAACCTGTATCCAGGGAATGCTGGGTATTGTAGTTCCTGCTCCTCTCGCTCCGAAATAAAGAGTTGTAGTTATGGGGTTTCCAGTATATTTATTATAGTAAAGGATATTGTTCCATCACATGGCGAATAAATGCAAACAAAATAGGTGCTTCAAATGCTAACAGGAAAACTTAGGATAAAGGCAACTTAAAGTATAACTGCTGCTTTTCACTTCTAAGTAAATTACTCACTTTGCCCCAAGAGGTCAGTTAGATTCACTGCAGCCTCTTTCAGCCACTGTTACCTTCACAGTGCTGGGGAAAATCAGGTGCACATAATTAGAGCTTTCTCAGCAAGGCAATACAACAGCTCCGTAGCATTCAATTCACATACGGTAAAAAGCAGTTTCCTTCAGCTTGGCATCTCTACACAGCAGACCGTGCAATCCATGCTCTCACAATCTGGTAAGTCTGTATTATCTTGTGTTAATTCTTCAAGCTGTATGGAATTACTGGCTTCTGGTAACACTGGCTGTCTTCTAGCTTGCAACTCTAAAAACTGCTTAAAACTCTGTAGGAGCAATTCAGCCTGCTGTTTGGGAGGTAGGGAATTGCTATCAGCTATACAACTTCCCTCTGGCTTAAGACTGTTTATTTTCTCCTCTCTTAGATTAATTGTATCAGAGTAACTGCTAGTCTCTTTTGCTAATGTTTCACATACAGGAGAGTTAGCTTTACGTTCAGCCTGGAAACTTGGTGGCAATTCACTTACTTGTTGCCAAGCCGTTCTGACTTCAGATGGCTCCAACGTTCTCCAGCTGTTAGAATGTTTGTTGCTCTCTGGCTCAAACGGTACTTCACAGAATGATTGTTTTCTTTCTTGTGCCTGCCTTGAAGGCTTCCTTTCCCAGGACTGTGCCTTCCAATGGTTATCTATTTCAGGGCTAGGTCCTCTCTCCTTGGGACTTCTACTCACTGCCTCTGAATAGAACTTTGCAGGTCTCCTTCCAATGCCAGGTTCCCAAGTATCAGCATACCGTTTTCTGGACTTCCAATCATCCTTCCTCTTCTCCTTCTTTCTTTTCTCTATCTGACTAGCAAAGCCATGCTCTGGTTTAAAACCATGTTCTCTCCTGGACACGCCCCTTCCCAGGACAGGGTGTGCCCAATCAGGACTGCAGGACTCCTCCCCTGGGCTGGTCTCCATGCTCAGCTCTGTGGAATAGAGTCTCTCTTTCTTCCTTGGTTTCTCAAATAGGCATAAATCCTGCTGAACCTCAGGATTTTCATCCGTTTCCATAGGCTCAGGAGGGCGCTGTTCACCACAGTACATGTCATGTTGCGTCTCTGTTCACAGAAAAAGATGCATATAGTGTGTAGCTGTGTGACGCCTGTGTGACATGAACATTTACATGACCATATCCATGTGACACCCGTGTCTGCTTTTACACTTCCTGATATCTCCAATCTGCAGTGTGTTTTGTGTTGTTTTAATGTCATGGCTGCCTTTGCATCCCTTTCATCTTTATTTCCTAAGGTGTAATTCTCTGCAATGTGTGTTGGTTTTGCAAGGTGTCTAACAATACAATACTTATCCTCTCCTGACACAGGGCAGAGAACATACCGAAAACATCTCTTACAGTGCATCTGGCATCACCATCACCCACCTGTTGTTGGACACAACACCATGGACCTTACTGTCGACGATGTTGCAATTGGATGTTGGACCTCTGAGAGTGGGACACATGCCAGGGATAGACAGTATTACCCTTGCAGTGCTGCTTTGCCAATGACAGAGCTGTCCAACACACTTTTGCTGCCATGCTCTTGCTAGGAGTCCTGCTCATTTCAGGGGACACACGTGAACTGTCAAGGAATGTGTCATATTGAAATGTGACACGTGATTATGAATGGCTAGGGTTGTTAGAACAGTTTTTCCGGAACCTTTTGGATTGCTGATACACTTTGCCCTTTGGACGATGTGTACTGATCCACACCTGTGCAGTATGGACTGAAATTTACACTGTATGTTGTACATTCCTCCCCAGTTGTTTTGTTGTTGTGTTTTTGACATGTGTGTGACATGGCACACAGGATACGCTCATCTGTTTGTTTCAACATAAACATACAGCCATGTTTGTGGCATACGGGCAACGATGGAGCGGTCCTGTTGTCTATGTCCACCTGCCCTCCACCTCGACAGGATACAGATTTTCCAACACCAAAGCGTTCATGCACACCAACATCCTGGATTGATGCTTGCCATGGGCAAGGGGGGTAACGGGCATGTGTGCCATCACTGTATCATGTTGGTATGTGTATGGTGCTTGTGAAAATGACTGACTATGTTTGGGAACCACAGCATGTTGACCTTTGACTTCTGTGGGGGTCACTGTAAGATGTTTGCCCATCATTTGCATCTTCACATGCTGTGTCTAGTGTGTGTTAACTGTGCAGACGTGACACTGGGCAAGTATGTACACAATTTGCATTGTATGTCTATACAGTCCTGTTTATCCCCTGCAGTATGGACACTCTCATTGCCCCATTATATTTGGAGTGTGGCAGTGTTGGTATCCATTGTCCTCCTTCAATTGTGCATTCTATGTACTGTGCTATATGTGCCCAAACATTGTATACCCACACAACAGGGGGGGGGGGAGGGGATTTCCTGCATGGTGTTATCTTTTGCAGGTTTTTGGAGGTAGTTTAGTTTGTATCCTCTCTGTGTTCATGAGACTCTGCTACCTGTTTGCATATGCTAATTGTGCTTTTGATGATTGTTTGGGTCTACATTATTGCACCTTTGATTCCTAGATCAGCCATTAGCTGTGAGCTGAAACATTACTATCAGAATGCGTTTCTATCATTAAAACATTGCTACAACATATGCTGTTTTCATTTGTGTGTTTCCTGTGTTGCCAGACGGATATGTTTGGAGGGACTGGTGATGTGTGTTGGGGCCTCATCATGCAGCGCGTACTGTCTACATGCACTGATATGTACCTTACACATTTGAGGCATGCAGCAGCTGGAGGGGGATGGGGGCCTGCTGCCCTGTGCAAAGCATGCACTTGCTGTACATTATATCTCGTGCCATTCAGTTGTGGTTTCGCCAGTGACCTTTCTGTAGGATGTGGGTTGCTGCCTGGCAACATGTATTTCCATTTTTCACCAGGGATGCACTCACCTTTATATTATGATGGCACTGTCTACACTATCTTTGATGAATAACCCAAATAAAGATATGTATTTGACAGACATTTGTCTATTTTTCTGCTTGATCATGCTGACAAACATGCAAGGCAATGTGTGGCTTTCATTCAGTCCTTACTCCTTATGACCCAGAGACTCCAGGGTATTCTTGTTAATGTCACTAGATGTAGATTGTCAGGTCTTTATTCCAAGGTAATGGAGGGTTACGTGACTTGAACAGGGACACATGGAGTGATACTGTGAATTGTACCCTGGTTGCTTGGGTTTCCAGGGAGTTTTCTGACCACTGCACTACTACCCCACTCTTTCAGCACATTGACACTTATATCTCTTGATTTGCTGGTGATGTACATGGCCCACCTGTGCACACATCCTTGTAAGGTGACAGCTGTGTATCTGACAGCCATTTGTGACATCACTGGGTATTACAGATTCCCATAGACACCCTCCCTTTGGGGTATTTTTTTTGCATTGTGCTCAGTGTGCTGTTTGTGGGAGTGGTTAGATGCATGTGTTGTACCTCTGTAGTTTGCAGGTTTGACACCCACAGGTGGGTTATATTTTTATTGGATGTTGTGCTAACTTGAGCATTAGGTAACAGCATGTTCATTACCACTACACACACCCATCCCTCTCTTCAATGTACACCAAGGTGTACCCTCTGCACTGCAGAGCCATCAGATCTTATCTGATACATGGGTCTCTTTCTTTATGCTGTTTACATGACAGTGCACCTGGGGGTTTGTTATTGGTGTGGTTCAGCTGATGTGTGGTACACGTGTTTGCATGTTGCACTCTCTCCTGTCCTGTTCCAGATTGCTACACAGCTCCACAGAGGATCCTCTGCTGCCTTTGTGGTTTAGTTTTGTTTATCTTTTGCTTGCTGTATCCACTGCATAACATATCAGTGTGTGTGCGCATGTGTCCCTGGTCATAATTACAGCCTGGGATGTAATCTGTACACAGCAGATCTGCAAGTGTATTTGCCCATGATTGCTGTTGGGGGTTTGTCTGTCCAGACAGCCAGCAGGCGTCTTGTGTGATGTCCTGCACTATTTTTGTATGTATCTATTGCTAATGAGCTCACGTTGGTGGTGTGGGCTACCGGTTTGTGCATTGCCATATATGGTATTGGGCGTAGGTGTGAGTCCTCTCTATTCTCTTTGATTTGTATGCTTGTCCTGCAGAAGTGGTTTTCAGTAGGATGACACTGATATGTGTGCATATCTGTGTTGTGAGCACATTGTGCCCTCATCAGAGTTGTGGACCATCCTTCTGTCCATCTTCTGTCTACCAGCTGTTGTGCCATCCTACCCTGATGTGCATGCTGCTACCCTACGTCCTGCACTACTACACATTCCTGCATTGCAGCTCTCCCTGGTGTCCTCTCTTGTGTGTGCTCTGCATAGCACTGCTACTCCACTGTCATCCTGATATTTCACCTATCCTGCCATTTCAGGATCCTCTGCTGTGCACATCTTCCCATCCACTGTCACACACTGTCATTATAGCATCGTAGATTACCATCACTCTGTACATAGCTACAGCTGTCAACGATTTGTTTGTCCATTTCTCTAGCTGACACATGAGCTGGAGCTGATTTGTGTGGTTCAGCAGCTGTCATCTACGTCCTTCTTTTACATATGCATTGTTTTTCTTTTTAGCTCTGTGCTGTGTTTGGGTTACATGTGTGTTTGACACATATCTCTCTTGACCTTCATATTGGGTGATCTTAGTGCTCTTGGAAAAGGTATTTTAGTTTACCTCAACATCCTTGGTGAAACTTATGTCACACCTTTGACACTGGCAGCTTATGGTGTGTCTACAATGGTGCCCTGGGAGTTGACAACCTTTAAACATGGCCTCGGGGAAAAAGTCTAACTCGACTTTGCTGACGTGTATGTTTAGGATGTGCCTTCTAGAGCACCCTAAAAGGTGCATTAATTTATGGCATTAGGGTGGGGTTCTTTTTAGATGGCAGCACATATTGGTGTACAGTTGTACATTGAAAAAGGACGTACCTCTGGCAAACCTATTCAGTGGTGATTTGAAAGCATGACCCTTGCACCGTCAGTCAGTGTCTTAACCATTGTGGTACACTGCTGTTCCGTCTTGCATGTCAGCACACCCACTTAAGATTTCCATGCATTACAATGCACAGTGCTGCCAGCAGAATCAGTGCTCTGACCTTGTCCCACCTCATACAGCACCCTATAAGCAACATTGTAGTGTAGCTTGGTGGACCGTGCACTTTACAATGTGCCCTCTAGGGTACCTTATGCAGCACCTTATATTACAGTGCTTTGTGAGTGCATTTACTAGCAGTATTAATTACAATAACAATGTAAAATGCTTTGTAGAGCAATATTCCACATAACAGGTAATGCCTCAGCCAGCCTTATTCATTGGCCACAGCAGGGGATTGAACCCATGATCCCTACACCATTGGTCAGTGATTTAACCATTGTGCTGTGGCTCTGTTGCGGTGATTGATCATCAGTGCACAGCCTTATGTCTTCCAAAGTTTACAGCGCCCCCGCCTTCTGCAGCCCCGAATTAACATGCCGCCTTCTGCCAGCCAACATTACCAGCGCAACATCTGCTGCCGTGCGCAACTCACAGCGCACCGCCTTATGACATCGCAACCACCCACACTTAACATCGCACAGCCTTATGCCCAAAAAACAGACATCGTACCGCCTTATGCCGCCCAACCTTAACAGCGCAACGCCTTATGCCGGCCAAAAACAATATGCCTCCTGCAGCACTCTTATCCATAAAAAGTGACACCTCAGCCAGCCTTTTCCGTTGCGCACAGTAGGGGATTGAACCCATGATCCCTGCACCATTGGTCATTGTCTTAACCATTGTGCTGTGGCTCTGTTGTTGTGCTGGATCATTAGTGCACCGCCTTATGCCTCCCAAAGTTTACAGCGCACCGCCTTCTGCCCCATGGAATTAACATGCCGCCTTATGACGCCCAACATTAACAGCGCAACATCTTCTGCCGTCCGCACCTCACAGCGCACCGCCTTATGCCACCCAAACCACCCACACAACATCACACGACCTTATGCCCAAAAAAATAAAACAAACACTGCCTTATGCCACCCAACCTTAACAGCGCAACGCCTTATGCCGCCCAAAATCAATATGCCTCCTACAGCACTCTTATCCATAACATATGATGCCTCAACCAGCCTATTCTGTTGACCACAGTAGGGGATTGAACCTATGATCCCTGCATCATTGGTCAGTGTCTTGACCATTGTGCTGTGGTTCTGTTGGTGTGCTTGCACATCTGCAAGACGCCTTATGACTCCTAATATTAAAGTAGCCTCCTAAATCAATAGCACGCCACCTAATGCCCATCAGCGTGCTGCCCTATATTAGACTGGCTCCTAAAGTAATGCCTCAGCCAGCCTTGTTCATTGGGGGGGGATCGAATCCCTGATCCCTGCAACATTGGTATGTGCTTTAACCATTGTGCTGTGGCTCTGCTGTTCTGTTTGCTCATCAGCGCCCCGCCTTATGCCACCCCATATTGAGATGCCTCCTAAAACATTAGCACCCACCCTTATGCCCATCAGCGTGCTGCCTTATGCTGCCCATTATTTCTCTGCCTCATAAATTAACACCTCAGCCAGCCATCTTTATTGGGCTTTGTGGGGGATCAAACTCCTGCTTCTTGCACCATTGGTATGTGTCCTAACCATTGTGCTGTGGCTCTGCTCTGCTCTGCTCTTCTGCTTACCCATCAGCGTGACACATATGCCTCCCGCGCAGCTGTCTGATGCGCTAAGGTGCAGGGCGCACAAGGGCGCCGCGCACCTTAGCGCATATGTAAATTCCAGCGTATCGTCTTCAGCGGGGAACGCCTACTCCTTATATGGCACCCGCACACTACCGCGGCCCGCACATTACCGAGGTTTTAGTAAACATGCCCCATAGTCTTAAAATGGACCTCAACTTTAATACAAAGAGACAAAAAAAAGAGGCAAGCTGGAGGAAGATGAATAGATTGTTGGTCTTTCTGAATTCTATTGATCTGAAACGCCTTCTTCTGCCAACGCAAGCAATGACTGTACACATGAACTTAACCTAATAGATTGTAAAAAAATCAGATTGGTTACATCTGTGGAAGTCAGTGATGGAAAAGCTCTCAAAGAATCAACCGTGAAGGCTTGTATATATTGACTGAACATAAAAAAGGGGGGATTGCAAAAAGGAAATAAAGCAAATTGTATACACATAAGTAAATAGATACTAGCATAGGCGTATATGGGCTATGTACAAATGAAAACAAAGAATTAAAATAAAATAAACTGCCACTAAATTATAGCATGGGCTATGTACAAATGAAAGTAAAAAAAACATAAAATTAAAATAAAGCAATAACGTGCCACTGATTTGTAAGTATGTGTAAAATGACAAAAGAGTGTCCATTGCGCATACAAAAAGGTGAGAAGTGCATTCCACAAAGACTTGTGCACTGGCCATAAAAATACTTTGCAGATGGCAGAAAAAAAGGGGAGAGAAATGTAAGTATTATACTTGGAAAATAAAAGGGTAATGCACTGGCTACATATAAAAGAAAGCCCATAAAAACATAAAATCATAAATATACAGGAAGCATTAAAAACATTAGGGGAAGTACACTGCGCGCTATCCTTACACAGACTATAAAGGGCGGGAAACCGCCATGCCGGGGCATAAGAAAGCAGTTGCACATAAAATGACAGAAGCGAAAAGCAAACTGAAAAATAACAACATCTTTTTAAAAAACACATTAGTATACAATAAATAGTGTGTGCAGAAAGTGGAATGACCATAAGTGAGCCGTATATAAGCAAAACCGTGTAAACGGAAGAATACTGGCATTTTCTTGAAGGCGCGAATCATCACCAATTTGACAGAAACTATAAAGATAACACAACAAGCAACTAAAAAAGATGGAAAGCGAATGACACCTAATAAAAAGATAATATGAAGAGATTGAGAAAAAACAATAGTTTTTTTATCTATACACCTCCGCTGTACTTTTGCTGCTGTTTATACCATGGACTGCCCGAAGAACAAATCAGCCAGTACTAGAGGAGATCAAACCTCAGCCTTCTTTAGAAGCTGAAATGACGTTTCCCGGGAAACGTCCTCAGCACTCACCTGCTCCGCTGCCGATAGCCCATCCCTAGACAGCAGTCCCGGAGCACCGGTCTCCTCTTCTTCACTGGTGCGGTGTGTTGCTCTCCCTTCTCGCATCCAAGGCAGCACATGGCACTGGAGGCTGGCTGAGGGAGGGATCAAAGGAGGTGCGTGGCTGGCAGGCAGGCACAAGAACAGAAAGAGGGGGCTAGCTGGCTGCCCCTCCCTTTTATTTCCCTCTTTAGCCTGTGTCATGATTCGTCAATCGTCGGTCACATGTGAGAGGAGTGAGGGGACTCAGTGCAGAGAGGAGAGATTCGGAAGTGACGGAAATTACAGAATGGCAGTAGATCGGTGGTGCAGCCGCGGCCTTAAAAAACCCAAGGTTTGAAAACCCATGAATTCAGTAATTTTTGTGCGCTCCTTTGTAAGTTGTGTGCGCTCACTCGGCGAGATGTGTGCACGCACACACGTGCACAGCTTAGAGAGAACAGTGGAAAGGACCCTAGGTCTTAGACCAAAGAATTCCTTCCTCCTCAGCTGGGTTACACATGAAAGATCAGGAAACATATAAACTTTTGAGCATAAGAAAGTTACATTGTGTCGCGGGCCCTCCTGGTGCACCTACCGGTAAGCCTTGGTATTGCACTAGACCCCAGTGTAACTGGCCTCTTGGTAGTTGTAGCTGCTGCCAGATTACACAAGAATAGTTGTGGACAAACAAATAAGGTAAATAGGGTTTTATTTCCCTTCCCAATTAGGATATTCAAATATTTACAGCAACACAAACAAAAACCCTTCTTGGGTGAAACAGAAAGCAAAAATGGAACACAAAAATAGCTTTCTTTCAGCAACAGAAAAAAGTACTTTAACATAGGCTTGTAGCCACTGTGAATAAGGCCTTGCTTTGCCTTGGCAGGCTGCTTATTCCTTTTTATCTGAGAGATATTATATCATCTGCTACAGAAAGACTACAGTCCATTTCTATAATATCTTCACTTATAGGTAAATCACATTGCATTAGCTCCACATCAGGAATCAATCCCTCTGCACTCTCCCTCTGTGTGGGCTCAGCAAACAGCCCGTCCTGGCTGTGACGTTGTTCTCTTTTGCTAAAGGAGAATTGTTTGTGATTACCACAATCACTCCTGTTGTGGTAATAGGAGCCTTCCCTCTGCTGACCTCTGTGAAGCAGGTTAAGGAATTGCTCTACCCCACTATTAGGTGGAATTGGCCCTGCTCTGAGCTCTGCTTTAGGTAGGAACTGAGAACCAGCTGGAACTCCTGACGGCAGCCCTTGGGAAACTCTAGGTCTCACGTACCTTGCAGAGTGTGTCCCTTCTTCAGGTAAAAAGCCTTTACTTTGCTTATAAAAAGGGTACAGGAATATTTCTGCTGCCCTTCTTGCACTGGGATTAAACTTCCTGGCTTGTACCTTTTCTTTCTTATCTCTGCTCCACGCTGGGCTGTTACATTTACTTTCTTTAGCTGTGTCACGCTGTCTGTACCTTTCATTCAAGCATTCTTCAGACTCACACAGACGTCCATTCAAGCTTCCAATGGGGTACTCCGACACGCTCTCTCCACAGCTCCTCTCGTCCTCCTCCTGAAACCAGTTCCTTCTCTGGGTTTCTCTCCAGTTCCTATCTTGGCTCCTGGTTTGTGCCTTCGTCCTGCACTTGAACCTTTCAGCCTTGCTCTCCGTCTTGCTCTGCTTAACTGTTTGTGAGCTAGGTTTATTTAAGTAATTCCTAGCTGCACCACTCCCTAGCTGATTAGAGTCAGGTGAAAATCCCCTGGCTTCCCTATTGGCTGAGGGTGTCTCCCAAGCTCGTGACCTCACTTGCTTACGTTGCCCCTGGCAACTTTCCACCATGTGCTTTCTCAGAACGTCATTATTTCCCTGAGCTGCACTATCTTCTGTCTCCATAGGGGTCACTAATGAGTCAGCACTGTGACAATTGAAATTTCTAAAGAAAGCCCGAAGAACTAATGACTTATCCAGCTCTAGAGCCAGGGTTACAAGAAAGGTTGTCCGGTCAGTGACCACTTCCATAGAGTCCTCCTGAAACGCAGTAAGGTCTCCAGGTCTTTGAAACGGATTCTCAGAAGCGGAGCCACGAGAGCCGGGGCCCACAGACAAATACTGTGCTCTCACAATGGGAGGCAAATTATCTCCAGGAAGTTTAAGTTCCTCCAGAAAATATTTGTGAACCATCTCTGAAGCAGACATAATAGGAGATTTAGGAAAATTCAACAATCTTAGGGGAGAACCAGTTAGTTGTACTGATTGTGGGAAATTTTCCCCAGAAAAGCACAATTAGTGCTCCATCATAGAACCCACAATGGGGAGAAACCTTTTAGTTGTACTCAATGTGGGAAATATTTCCTCACAAAAGCACAGCTAGTGTGGCATCATAGAACCCACACAGGGGAGAATCCATTAGTTTTACTGAATGTGGGAAATGTTTCCTCATGAAAGCACAACTAGTACGGCATCATAGAACACACTTAGGGGAGAAACTGTTTAGTTGTGCTGATTGTAGGAAATGTTTTCTCAGAAAAGGACATCTAGTGCTGCATCATAGAACCTACACGGGGGAGAAACCTTTTAGCTGTACTGAATGTGGGAAATGTTTCCTCACGAAAACACATCTAGTGACGTGGCATCATAGAACCCACACAGGCGAGAATCCTTTTAGTTGTACTGGTTGTGGGAAATGTTTCCCCAGAAAAGCACAACTCCTAATTGTTTACTGAAATCTACGTATTTTGCACCTGTGCCCAGCTAACAGTGATCACTGCCAGTGTTTCCAGATAGTAGCATAGTAAATGAAGGCAGATAAGGACCAGTATGGTTCATCTAGTCTGCCCAGCAAGGCGGCAAGAGTAGATGCGTCTGCTGCACCAGGCAGGTCACCCCTCCCCATGCCTTTGTTTAGAGGTGTACCCACCACTCCGTGGAGGTCCCCCCTATTTTTTCATATATAAGAGACAGTTATGTTTATTTTGATTCTATCCTGTTGCTATAAAGGGATCCACCGTGTCTCTCCCATGCCATTTTGAATTCTGTCACTGTATTTGCCCCCACCACTTCCATTGGGAGGGCATTCCAAGCATCCACCATCCTTTCAGTGAAAAAGTATTTCCTGACATTGCCTTTCAGTTTACCCATTGCAGCTTCATGTTATGCTCTCTAGTTTTACAGCTTCCTCATCTTGGAAGAGGTTTGTTTGTCCAATAATACTCTTTAAGTATTTAAAGGTATGAATCATATCTCCCCTGTCCCTCCTCTCCTCCAGAGTGTACATATTTAGATCTTCAAGTCTCTTTTTAGAAGTCTTCTGACACAGGCTTCAAATCATTTTGACCACCTTCCTCTGAATTATTTCCAGTATTTTTATATTCTTTGTGAGATATGATCTCCAAAACTGAACACAATCTTCTTACTTCTTTCCAGATTTGCAGAAGGAATACTCCAATCCACACTGAGTAGATTAAAGTCACCCAATATGATCACATTATTTTTATTTTATTTAGCTGTATTTATATTCTGCTTTTCACTGGGTCAAAGCAGTCAATTGGGGGATACATTTAACACGAGGGGATATGACACACATATGTTAATACTTACAGGGAACATGGGCAGTGGAGGGTTAAGTGGCTTGTCCAAGACCACAAGGAGTGCCTATAGGACTAGAAATCCCAGTCCCTCCAGCCTGAGATTGCTGTCCCCAGGTGGGACTTGAACCCCCAGCCCTCTGGCCTGAAGTACCTTGTCCTAACCACTAGACCACTCCTCCCTTCATGGTTACCTTCATGCCCCTTCATGGTTACCTTTGTGTTCATAATCAAGTCTCTATTAATTTCTTCGGTTTGAGTTGGAGGCCGGTAGACCACACCAGTATGGATGACAGTGCCATCTCCTCTTTCCAACACTTTTCCCCATGTCTGTGTTCCACCACCCGCTATCTACATTCCTGTGCCCATTCAGCTGAGTGCACGGCTCAAATTCCACACTCTTGCAGACTTTCTACACTTCAAATTCATGCTTTTCCTTTCCAGTCAGCCATAGCTCTCACCAAACAAGAGTGTTATGTCCATCTGACGAACTCTCTTGTGTCTTCTCTTTACTACTCTCAGCTCCCTCAAGGTGCCTCTGCCTCCAACCCCTCCCTCCCTTTCTGCACAAACCCTGGCTGACTATTTCCATATCAAAGTCCACAAGATCACCCTCCAATTCCCCATGATATCAGCTACTTCCCCTCCTCCCCCTCTTCACTCCAAACTCCCCCCCACCACCACCACTGCTACCCTCTTTTCCTTTTCTATGACCTCTAAGGAGGAAACCACAGACCTTCCTTCCTCCTCCAAACTCACTACCTGCTCCTCTGATCCTTCCCCACCCATCTCCTAAGCCCCATCTCCTCCACTGTTGTCTCTTCCATCTCTCATATTCTAAACCTATTGCTCTCCACTGAAACTGTACCTGCAGCCTTCAAGCAAGCTGTGGTCGCACCTCACTAGATCCTATCTGTCCTTCTATTGACCCATCTCCCTCCTCCTTTGTTTCTAAAGTACTTGAACATGTGGTTCGCTGCCACTGCCTCAACTTTCTCATCTCTCAAGCCCTTCTGGATCCTCTACAATCTGGCTTTTGTCCTTTACAATCTACCACAACAGCTCTTGCCAAGGTCTCCAGCTACCTATTCCTGGCTAAATCCAAGATCCTTTACTCGATTCTCATCCTTCGTGACCTTTCTCCTGCTTTTGACACTGTTGACCACAACCTTCTCCTCAATACCATGTCCTTGCTTGGTTTTAAGGGCTCTGTGCTATCCTGGTTCTCTTCTTATCTCTTCCATCACTCTTTCAGTGTTTGTTCTGGTGAATCCTCCTCTATTGCTATCCTGCGCTCTGTTGGTATACCCCAAGGATCTTTCGTGGCTCCACTCCTTTTCTCTCTATATACCCAGTTCCTTGGCTTTCAGTACCATCTTTACACTACTGATTCCCAGATCTACCTCTCTGCACCTGAAATCTCTCCAGTAATCCAGGCCAGGGTCTCTTTGTGACTTTGCTGCTTGTATGTCTCACCGCTGCTTGAAAATGAACATGGCCAAAACTGAACTTATTATTTTTCCCACTAAACCCTCCTCTCCCCTTCCTCTTTTCTCAGTCTCTGTGGATAACTCTCTACTCCTCCCTGTCTCCTTAGCTCGCAACCTTGGGGTTGCCTTTGACTCCTCTCTCTCCTTCTCCACACAGATCCAACTGATAGCTAAAACTTGCCGTTTCTTTCTCTATAACATCAACAAAATTCACCCATTCCTTTCTGAACACACTACTAAGACCCTTATCTACTCCTTAGTCACCTCCCATCTAGACTATTGTAACCTACTTCTTGCTGGTCTCCCACTGAATCATCTCTCACCCCTTCAATCTGTTCAACACTCTGCTGTGCGGCTAATCTTCCGCTGCCTCTGTTTCCGCATCCATTTCAAACTTCTTCTGCTGACCTATAAGTGCATTCACTCTGCAGCTCCTCACTACCTTTCCTTACCTCTCCCTACACCCTTCCTCGGGAACTCTGCTCTTCTGGCAAATTGCTTCTATCTGTACCCTTCTCTTCTATTGCTAACTCCAGACTTCACTCCTTTCACCTTATGCGTGGATCAAACTCCCAGAGTCTTTACATCAGGCGCCTTCTCTGACCCTTTTCATATCCAGGCTGAAAACTCACCTCTTCACTGCCGCTTTTGGATCCTGCTTTACCTAATCTCCTTTGTGTTTCTTTACCATTCCCCCTGGCTGTATCCCATGTCTACAGCTACTGTGTTGTCTGTCTTGACTAGATTGTAAGCTCGGATGAGCAGGGACTGTCTTTTACATGTCTTTGCAGCGCTGTATATGTCATGTAGCACTATACAAATGTTCAGTAGTATAATACTAATATCGCTTTTGACATATAGGGCTACTCCTTCTCCTTTTCTACCCTCTCTATCTCTCCTAAATAGATTAAACCCAGTTATGGCTATATCCCATTCACGTGACTCATTAAACCATGTTTCTTTAATGGCCACAATGTCCTAGTCCATTTCTACCATTAGGGCTTCCAGATCAGGAACTTTGTTGGCTAGACTTCGAGCATTTGTGCTCATTGCTTTCCAGCATTTTTTGACTGGCTTGCCTGTATTTTGCATGGATTTTGTTTTACACACCTCTTCCCACTTGCCACTGATGTGTGGGTTGATAGTGTGGCTGTTTTCAATGTTATTATTTTTTTGCTGGGAGTGACATCCCGGACTTGTTCTCCATCCGTCACCCCCTTTCACTGCCTCTATTTTTCAATGAATGTAAACCGCTTTGACGCTTTTGTGAAAGCGGTATAGTAAGTCTTTAATAAAGATAAAGATGAGAACTTATTAACGATTTATACTGAAGTCTTATTCCCTTTCCTAAGACATTCAGGGGTATGTTTACTAAACAGCGATAACATCGCAGCGGCGCAATTAGTACGCGATATGTAACATTATCGCATGATACGTAATGATTTTGCGTGATAAAGTAATGTTATCGCGTGATAGCGTCTCTGGCGGCGTTAAGGCACAAAGAGGGTGGAGTAAGTCCTTCCAGAGGCTGGAGAGAAGGGGTTAATGAGTGAAGAGTGGGCGTGTAGAGGCTCCAGGCACACTAACGCTGTGAAATGTAGGGAAGAACATTAACGTGAGTGAAAAACTCGTGTTAGAGGCACAAGTGCAGGGGAGAGAAACCAGTTCAGTCAGCAATGTACAGCAAAGGCAGAGAAATCCAGAACAGTGATAGTAGTGCTACATGTGCGGCAACAGCATAGTGCCCAAGTACGAAAGGGCACTACAGTGAGGCTGCAAATGGGGTACAGGGGGCTGCAGGCAGGACATGCAGTGGGGCATCTGGGGCACAGGGTGGATTAAGCAGATGACTAGGTGGCACATAGGAACGCAGAAACTGCAAATCAGCAAGCCAGCAACTGACCAAGGTCAAACATGCCCATGAGTGTGTGTCCCAGGGGACAGTACCCAGCAGGTACCCCAAAGGGCACATAACATTGACAGGCAGTGCTGGGGGGAAGCACGGATGTCTATGTAGGCACCCTATCCCAGATCCCACACCATAGGCAGCCACCTACCGGCACACTGGATGGCCTGGGACTGCGCACCACCAGCACCACCAGCACCACCGGCATGTCAGCATGGTGGGAGAGGGGTGCTGGTGGTGGAGGGGGCAGTGGCAGCTGCCCACAGCAGACCAAGGCCAAGCCCTGTGTAGGTGGGTGGCGTGCAGTGCAACAGACAAGGTCTGTTTGAAGAACAGTCACGGTATCCCCAGGAAATGACCTGCCTCTGTGGCAACAGTTTGGTGCAGTACACACAGCCAGTGTGTTCAGGGGCAGAAGGTCACAGATTCAAGTCCCAGCTGTGGCTTCTGCAGACCTTGTCCCTATATTTTACCCTACAGAACACATACACCATAAACATGTGCACACCCTAGAGCAGTGGCCAACAGGGGCACAAACACCCACACCCACAGGCCCCACTATCCATATCCTCATGGAGAGTCAGGCTTTTGGGCCCTGCACAGAGCAGCAGCTACCACTACTACCACATGCATACCTTAGTAATACCATCATAAACATGGATACATGCTCCATATATATCAAAAGGTTGCTATGATGAATGTCAGATAACAGATCGTACATTAAACACAATTTGTTAACAGAGATTCATCATAGCAACCTTTCTGATATATGTGGAGTGTGTTTTCTTTTTGTTTGTTTTCTGACAGTGTTTACCACCCCAGAGAGTGACCATAACAGTATTGAGTACCTTAGCAATGCCTGCACTGTGCCCAGGACTGGTGTGGCGGCCAGGGCTGCCAACCACCTCTATCTTTGCACAATGCTGAAATAGGTGAGGAAGTGTGTGTATGTCTATCCAGTGCTTTTTGGCTGCCTACACCTTGCAGAGCCCACAATGCTTACACTGTTTCCAGCGTTAGCCTGCCAATGTGCAAAATGAGGAGCAAGGTATTGTGGGTATGACCCAGACAGGGCGGTCTGGGCAGGATGCATCTGCACAGGGCAATGGCTGGGATATTGTAGTGGCCGACCACCACCTGCAAGGACAGGGTGGCCACAGCATGTCATGCTGGGAGGTCAGTCTCACCCTGACTGAGCAGTGACCATGGCATGTCTAGGTTCCCACATAGTGTTATATGATGCTTTTCTCAAGTGATATCTGTGTGGTTCCTGTTCTGGGGCCCAATCACTGAGATACCTGCTTGATGTTTGTGCTTACATACCACATCTAGGTGTACATTGTTTCTCTAGGAACATGCACTATGTACTGGCTAGCAGACTGTCTGCAGTTGGCATCTGTATGGCTGCAACACCTTGCAGGGTGCAGTGGGTGCAGATTGATTGTGCCCTCTAATGGTGAATGTCAGATTGTGATTGGGGCAGATGAGATTTTCCAGGCCTACTGCCTGTCTGCCAGTGCACTTTGTGATAAGTACAGATCTGCATTGTCTGCTCTGGAGTGTGCCCATTCCCCAGCAGGGCTGGGGTTGATGGTCCCCTCTACTGCCTCCATCGCAGAGATGTAGAGTGTGGTTCTGTTGGTGGGAGATCCTGTCCCAGAGAGGGCGGGTTGGGTGGTGCTATATAATCTGCATGTGGGTCCAAACACCACCCTTCTCTTATAACAAGTGACCATGGGAACCACACAGGATATGCACTATTCTGGGTGCATCATAGTCCTCAAGGGCTAGACGTGACTGGAAAATACAGATGGACACAGGCATATCCTAGATGTGTCACACACTGGCACTGATGGGGACCTGCAGCACAGCTTATCTCAGCCAAGCCAGGTTCTGCGGACCTGGTGCTGGGCGCCCCACCTCACCCTCAGGGGGAGCACAGGAACTACACAGTGTCACGGTCTGTAGCTACTCTGTGCCAGTAACACACACGGTCAGTTCCCCCTACCAGGCTGAGGTGCTGTAGAGGTGCATACCCCATCTTGTGATCAGATGTAGACTGCTGATCTGCATGTGCAGTGCATCATGGGTACGGGTGGGTATACCCTATCCTGGTAACCACAGCAGACAGTTTGTGTGACGACCTTCAGTCTTTTTGTAGCCAGCCAGCGCTGTGTTAGCAGCTGTAGAGGTATAGCCCACTGGTTACTACAATGAGTGCTGAGGAAGAGGTCATGAGTTCAATTCCACAGTGGTGTTATTTAATAAGCTTGTCCGAGGCATTTCTTTTTAATTTGTGTAACAGTCAGACACATCTCTACAATCTGTGCTGCCAGCTAAAACACCCTCACCTCAGTGCCCTAACCTAAGGTGCCTCATAAGGCGCCCTATAGGGCACATTATAAGGTGCCTTGGCAGACAGGGCACTTTATAATGTGCCCTATGGGGCACCTTATAGGGCGCCTTATGAGGCACCTTAGGTTACGGCACTGTGAGGGTGTTTTTGCTGGCAGCACAGATTTAAATTAAAAGGAAATGCCTCAGACAGCCTTATTAAATAACACCACTGCAGGATCAAACTCATGACCTCTGCCTCCACAGTCATTGTAGTAACCAGTGGGCTACATCTCCATAGCATCTAACACAACGCTGGCATGAAATTAAGGTTAATTAAGGTTCATGAGCCAAAGTGCCCTCTATCGCGCGATACAGATTCATTGCTTCCTTGCCGCCGGAACGCCCACTACCTTATATGGCATTCCTCACATTACCGCTGCAACTAGCGCCGGTAACATTAGGACGGTTTAGTAAACATACCCCTAGGATGAGCTATTTATGCATTGATGTATTGTGTTTGTGCTGTGTATTTGTGTAGGCTGTGCGAAAGGTATCGTTTAGTTGACATGTCTTTGTTTTCTTGTGCTAGGTGTGAAGTGGGTAAGTGTTGTTTAGCTACGTTATGTTGTAGTATTCCTGGAATAGGTAGGTTTTTAGGTTTTTCCGGACGTCTTTTAGGTCATTGTTGGCTCTTAGTGTGCTAGGTAGGTTATTCCATTGGGAGAGAGCTGTGTATGTGAAAGTTCTGTTACTTGTGAGAGTTTTGACATTGCGTATGTTGAGTAGGACGTGTAAGGTGTTTATGTTGTGGCTTCTTCTGCTCCTGTTAGGGGGTTGTGTTGAGATAAGGGTGGAGAGGTAAGACGGTGCTAGGTTGTGGATCAATTTGAATGATGTTACCATTATTTTGTATCTTATGCGAGCGTGGAGGGAAGCCAGTGGAGTTCCATTAGTATTGGTGTAATGTGGTCTGAGACCCTCAATTTCATTATAATTCGAGCAGTGACATTCTGTGCCATTTGTAGTATGTTGAGCGTTTTTTTGGGTAACCCTTGAAGAATGCCATTGCAGTAGTCCAAGTGAGGTGTGATGAGTGCTTGGACTACTGTTCGGAAGTCGGACTGCTCAATAATGTTGCATAGAGATTGGAGGATCCATAGTTTGTGGAATATTGCCTGGTTTAGTAATCTTAGGTGGGTTTCCATCTTGAGATTTTTGTTGAGGGTTACTCCCAGATATTTTATCTCATGTTTGATGTTGTATGCATTATTGTTCAGGAGAATTGTTGGGGGAGGGCTGAAATCAGGGTTTTTGGAGATGAACATTACTTCGGTTTTCTTGTGGTTGATGGTCATGTTGTTCTGCTGTAGCCAAGTTTGTGTTTCCTTGAGGCATGCTTCCAAATGATTATAGCTTGGATTGTTCATGTCCAGTTGTGTATACAGCATTATATCGTCTGCATATAGGTGGTAATTAATCTTGTGCTTAGGAGGAAAATGCTGAACCTTGCGGTATTCCCTGTGTTTGTGGGAATGCCTTTGATGTTTCTTGGTTAAAGTGAATCTGCTGCACTCTGTTGGATATATAGGAGCTGAACCATTTTAGGGGGGTTCCTTTTATTCCTATGGATTCAAGTCTGGTGATGAGGGTCCCATGGTTTACCACATCGAATGCCGCCGTTATGTCTATAAATATTATGATGAACATTTTCTTGCTGTTTTCAATGCCTTTGTATAATTTGTCGAGTAATACTAGTAGTAGTAGGGTTTCTACTCCATGGTATTGATGGAAGCCATATTGTTGGTCATCAAGAACATTTCTGGCATCAATGTGGTCTTGTAATTGGTGCTGTACTGATTTTTCAATAGTCTTGGCTATGAATGGTATGCTTGAGATAGGACGGTATGAAGATGGGTCATCCTTCTTGAGTGTCTTGTTTTTTAGGATAGGTCTTATGAGGGATCTTTTGAGTTCTAGTGGCATGATTCCTTGTTGCAGCGATTGATTTACTATGTGCATTATGCATGGGTCAATTTCTGCTTTTGTTGCCTTGATCCAGGCTGCTGGACAAGGGTCTAAGGGAGAAGTAGTGGTATTTAGGCTTGTGACAGTGTTTATTATCTGCCTTGACTCAATGGGGTGGAAGGAATCCCATTCTTCGTGGTGTCCATAACTCCTGGAGGTGGTCGTGGGGTGGTGTTTGTGATTTGTGTTCGAGTGGAGTTTGCTTCTGTTGGGTTAAGTTTACTGGCATAGTGATCGGCTAGTGTTTGTGCTTTTATATCATTGTTTGGACTATCATCCTGAACAGTTTTGGTAATAGATTTAATGAGTTCGAACAATTCTCTTGGTCTGTTCAACGCTTTGTTTAGTATTTTAGTGTGATGGTTCTTTTTTGCTGCGTTGATTTCTTCTTTGTAGTTTGCGAGCAGTGTTAAGTATTCCGCTTTGCGTTCAGGGGACTTTGATGTTCTCCATCTTTTTTCCAGTTTTCTGAGGTCTTTCTTCATTTTGGTTAATGCCGATGTGTACCAGGGCTCAGATTTGCTTCTTATTTTGCTATTTGTATTCACTGGGGCATTTGTCGTCTGCTTTGCAACTGTTTCAACTCCTTTGGGTCTTCCAAACTTGCTGATGAGCATTTCTTCCAGCATGCAATTTGCTTTTGAGACGGAATCGGAGGCGGGTGAGAGTTGGAGATCAAATTACAGTGCTGTATCTGTGTGTGTGTGTGCTGTCCTGTGACGATCGGGCAGGTGAGAGAAGTGACAGGAGCTGTTCTACTGCCTGGCTGAGACTTCGAGGGCCCGTGCTGCTGCAGCCATTGCCACATGGCTCTGGAACGCATGCTCAGCTCTGCGTTCCAGGTTGCCTGAGTGGGAGAGTGGTGTTTCTGGTTGCTGTGGCTGGTGCCTTTACTGGAGGCTTTTTTTTTGTGGATCCTTCTTGTTTTTTTTCTGTTTTTTTTAATTCCTGTGCCAGTAAAAGACAAAGAAGGGAAGTAACCCCAGATAGGGCCTTGATACCTGAGGTCTTTATGGAGGGGGATTCCCCTTCCAAACAATAACCTCTCCTCCTCCCTCTCCCCTCCTTACCGTCTTCCATTTGCCAACAAGTCCTCAATAAAGGTAAAAGTGATGTTAAATGTTCATTTATCCATTTCATTAGTCATTTATATTTATTTCTCATTGTTTTCTGTATGAAAAATATAGTTATTCTCTATAAAATATATTTTTTGTGAATATTTTTGGGTGTCTGGAACGGATTAATTGGATTTACATTATTTCTTATGGGAAATATTGCTTCAGTTTTCATACATTTCAGTTTTAGTCAGACATTTTTGAACGGATTAATCATGAAAACCGAGGTTTGACTGTACTGCTAATGCTCGGTGTAGGACTTGAATCATGCCAAAGAGAGTTCCTTCTTTAGTTAATAAGCTGTAACAGATATGGGTAGTTTGTCAAGATGTACTTGGAAGTTCTTCTTTATCAAGCGAGTGGTTCTCAGTATAATGGGAAATATTTCTGTATCTTTCTGCCATATTTTCTTGGTCTCTGATTACATTTCTTGGTACTTCAGTATCTTCTGCCTCTCCATGCGATTCACAGAACAATCACTTAGAATCGACACCTCTATTATCAATGCCATTTTGATGTATTTCTCCTTTACCACTATGTTGGGTTTCCTCACATCCAGTTTCTTATCCGTCAGAATGGGAATGTCCCAGGTGATCATAACCTCTTCATTCTCTGCAATTCCCTTAGGGTTATGATCCCAGTGCTTTTCAAGGATCATGGTGTTGTAGAGCCTGATATTCTAAGGCATTTACACAGTTTACAAAGTTGTAAACCATGTAAATGCTGCAGAATGGGATATTTAATGTCACTAACATAGTTAGTTCCATTGAATATCTCCTATGAATGCCACTACACACCCCGATGATAATCACTCAGCATAGGGGCATGTCATAGGCATTCAAGGGCTTGTTGTGGACCATTAGATGATAGAGGAATAAAAGGGGCACTAAAAGAGGACAAGGCCATAGCAGAGAGACTGAATGAATTCTTTGCTTTGGTCTTTACTGAAGAAGATATAGGGAAGTTACCCATGACTAAAATGGTATGTAAAGGTGATGCATCAGAAGAATTGAAAGAAATATTGATAAATTGGGAAGATGTATTACAACTATTTGAAAAACTAAAGAGTAGCAAATCACCTGGACTGGACAGTATGCATCAGAGAGTGTTGAGAGAACTGAAATATTTTGAAAGGATATTATAATGCCTCTGTATCATTCTATAGTGCAACCACACCTTGAAAACTGTATGCAGTTTTGATCACCATATCTTTAAAAAGGATATAGCGAAATTAGAAAAGGTACAGAGAAGAGCCACCAAAATGGTAAAGGGAATGGAAGGATTCCTTTATGAGGAGAGGCTTATGAGGTTAGAGCTCTTCAACCTGGAAAAGAGACGGCAGAGCAGAGATATGATTTTATTTGTTTAATTCGTTTTCTATAATGTGTTTCCCATGATCAATGTGGTTTATAGAGAACAGAACATAATATTAGTGTAGCTGGGTTTAAAAAGGTTTGGACAAGCTCCTGGAGAAAAGGTCCATTAACCATTATTAAAGAGGACCTGGGTAATCCACTGCTTGCCCCAATATAAACATTATGGAAGCTGTAACTCTATTTGGAAAATTTCTAGGTACTTATGACCTGGATTGGCCACTGCTGGAAACAGGATACTGGGCTTGATAGACCTTGATCTGACCCAGTATGGCAGTTCTTATGTTCTTAACTGGGTAGTGGCGATATTGCACCACAACCTCGTTAACTTCTGCGGGTAAAAGATAGGCCAACTTTTGCTGTGCCTATCTTTTAACAATGGGAGCTAATCGGGCAGTGGGTCAATATCACCCCTGCCGAGTTAGCTTCTGTGCTGCTGGAGTATCTGCAGCAAACCTGAATATTCAATACTAGGGCCGCATATGACCCCGGCAATGAATATCCGGGTTTAAAGTTCAGCGCTGGCGGCTAGGTGCCATACTAGTGCCTAGCTCCTGGCACTGAATATCGGATCCATATTGTTTACAGAGTTTCCAACAGATAAGGTGTGCTACTTTATTGTATCTCTCTGTGGGTCATTTGGTGATTTTAGAGAGCTGGAAGCTGAGTGAAGCTTTTATTAAAACCAATACACATAAATGACTTGTGTCTCATGTAGATTATTTGGTGAGCTTTTAAATTTGAAAGCTGAGTGTAGCTTTTATTACATTCAGTACATTTAAATGGTTTGTCTCCCACATGGATCCTTTGGAGGTTTTGGGGTGTCTTCCAATAAAGTAACTTTTATCAACCACTGTTTCTGGTGCTTTGGTTCTTTGTTTTTACTCTGCATTTGCATACAGGTGTCTTGTGCTCTCTTGTCAGATTTCTTGTATCACATAAGAACATAAGAACATAAGAAATGCCATACTGGGTCAGACCGAGGTCCATCAAGCCCAGTATCCTGTTTCCAACAGTGGCCAATCTAGGTCATACGTACCTAGTAGTTTCCCCAAAAGACACAGGTTCTGCAGTGCTTGTACTAGGCCAAGCATTGATATCCTGGGTCCCTTTTTAATAGTGGTTTATGGACCTTTCCTCCAGGAACTTGTCCAAACCTTTTTTAAACCCAGCTATACTAACAGCCCTTACTACATCCTCCGGTAACAGATTCCAGAGTTTGATTACACGTTGAGTGAAGAAATATTTTCTCCTATTTGTCTTAAATAGTTTACCCTGTAGCTTCATTACATGTCCCCTTGTACTTCTATATTCTGATAGTGTAAACAATTGATCCACGTTTATCCGTTCCACTCCATTCATTAATTTATACACCTCTATCATATCTCCCCTCAGCCGTCTCTTTTCTAGGTTAAAGAGCCCTAACCATTTAGCCTCTCTTCATAGGAGTAGCTTTCCATCCCCTTCACCAATTTGGTGGCTCTTCTCTGTACTTTTTCTAATAACTCTATGTCCTTTTTAAGATACGGTGACAAGAATTGCACACAATATTCAAGGTGCGGTCGTACCATGGAGCGATACAGAGGCATTATAATATCCTTTGTTTTATTCTCCATCCCTTTCCTTATGATACCTAGCATTCTATTTGCTTTCTTGGCCGCCGCTGCACACTGGGCAGAGGGTTTTAACATGTTATCCACGATGACTCCTAAATCTTTTTCCTGGGTGGTGGTTTCTAATGTGGAGCCTTGCATCGTGTAACTATAGTGTGGGTTGTTCTTTCCTAGGTGCATAACTTTGCACTTGTCCACATTAAATTTCATCTGCCATTTGGATGCCCAGTCTTCCAATTTATCCAGATCCTCCTGCAGTTTTCCACAATCCTCTTGGGTTTTAACAACTTTAAACAGTTTTGTGTCATCTGCAAATTTGATAACCTCACTAGTTATTCCCTTTTCCAGGTCATTTATGAATATGTCAAAAAGTAGCGGACCCAGTACAGATCCCTGGGGTACTCCGCTATTCACCTTTTTCCATTGGGAATATTGGCCATTTAGCCCTACCCTCTGCTTTCTATCTTTTAACCAGTTCCCGATCCACAATAGTACACTGCCTCCTATCCCATGACTTTTTAGCTTCGCCAAAAGTCTCTGATGGGGGACCTTGTCAAAAGCTTTCTGAAAGTCCAGATACACTATATCAACCGACTCACCTTTGTCTACCTGTTTATGCACACCTTCAAAAAAACAGATCAGATTAGTAAGACAAGATCTTCCTTGTCTAAAGCCATGTTGGCTGTCTCCCATTAGGCCATGACTATCTACATGCTGTGTAATTTTGTTCTTTATGATGGTTTCTACCATTTTCCCTGGTACTGACGTCAGGCTCACCGGTCTGTAATTTCCCGGGTCACCCCTGGAACCCTTTTTAAAAATTGGTGTTACGTTGGCGACCCTCCAATCTTCAGGTATTACAGATGATTTTAATGAAAGTTCACAGATTACCAATAACAGGTCTGCAATCTCATATTTCAGTTCTTTCAACACTCTGGGATGTATACCATCCGGTCCAGGTGATTTGCTACTATTCAGTTTATCAAATAGTTGTAATATATCTTCCCGGTGTAGCGATATTTCTCTCAATTCCTCTGCAGTATCACCTTTAAATACCACTTCAGTCTTGGGTAACATCCCTACATCTTCCTCAGTAAAGACCGAAGCAAAGAATTCATTCAGTCTCTCTGCTATAGCCTTGTCTCCTCTTACCGCCCCTTTTACCCCTCTATCATCTAATGGTCCAATTGACTCTCTCACAGGCCTTTTGCTATGAATGTACTTGAAAAAGTCTTTATTTCGTGTTTTTGCTTCCGTAGCAAGTTTCTTCTCAAATTCCCGCTTTGCCTGCCTTATCAATGCTTTGCATTTAACTTGCCAGTGCTTGTGCTGTTTCCAGTTTTCATCATTTGGCTCTTTTTTCCATTTCCTGAAGGTTGCTCTTTTGGCAGCAACAGCCTCTCTGACCTCACCTTTAAACCATGCTGGCAGTTTTTTGGACTTTCTTCCACTTTTCTTAATGCGTGGAATACAGCTGGTCTGGGCTTCGAGGATAGTATTTTAAAATAACACCCAAGCTTGCTGTAAGTCTTTAACCTTTGGAACCGCTCCTTTTAGTTTTTTCCGAACTATATTCCTCATTCTATCATAGTCTCCCTTTTGAAAGTTAAAAGGTAGTACTGTGGATTCCTTTACTATCTGTCCTCCACTGATTAAATCAAACATGATCATACTATGATCACTATTGCCAAGTGGTCCCAACACCCTTATTTCTTGCACCAGATCTGGCGTTCCACTAAGGACTAGGTCCAGTATGGCTTCCCCTCTGGTCGGTTCATGAATCAGCTGCTCCAAGAAGCAGTCATTTATTTCATCTAGAAACTTTATCTCTTTAGCTTGTCCTGCTGTGACACGGTCCCAGTCGATACCGGGGTAATTGAAATCACCCATTATTACTACTCTGTTGTGGCTTTTGTTAGCTTCCTTGATTTCTTTGAGCATTTCCTCATCCTTTTGTTCATTCTGGCCAGGTGGTCGATAGTATACTCCCACTGCCATCACCTTCCCCTTCATAAATGGAATTTCAATCCATAGAGATTCTACAGCAAATTTTGTTCCCTGCAAAACTTTAATCCTTTCTGACTCAATGCCCTCTCTAACATAGAGCGCAACCCCTCCACCAATTTGTTCAGCTCTATCATTACGATATAGTTTGTATCCAGGTATCACAGTGTCCCACTGGTTATCCTCCTTCCACCATGTCTCTGAGAGTGCAATCATATCTAACCTCTCATTTAGTGCTATATATTCTAATTCTCCCATCTTATTGTTTAGACTTCTAGCATTGGCATACAAGCATTTTAGAAGCTGTATTTTATTAATATTAATCTGGCTATTGGTAGGCATGGGTAATTGGGAATCCTTATGCTCTGTCTGCTCCTTACTCAAGGGCATTTGGGCTACTATACTCCCTTTTGGAACCTCACTGCTTTTGGTAGTATCCTTCAAGGATACCTTTGTCCGAACCATGCGCTCCTGGGTGACTGTCGGCTTTCCCCTATTTTCTAGTTTAAAAGCTTCTCTATCTCTTTTTTAAAGGTTAATGCCAGCAGTCTGGTCCCATCCTGATTAAGGTGAAGCCCATCCCTTCGGAAGAGCTCCCCCTTTCCCCAGAATGTTCCCCAGTTCCTAACAAATCCAAAACCCTCATCCTTGCACCATTGTCTCATCCACGCATTGAGACTCCGGAGCTCTGCCTGTCTTTTGGGTCCTGCACGTGGAACAGGAAGCATTTCGGAGAACGCTATCCTGGAAGTTCTGGATTTCAACTTCCTACCTAAAAGCTTAAATTTAGCCTCCAGAACTTCCCTACCACATTTTCCTATGTCATTGGTACCAACATGTACCAAGACAGCAGACTCCCCCCCAGCACTATCTATGATCCTATCTAGGCGGTGCGTGAGATCTGCTACCTTCGCACCAGGCAGGCATGTTACCAGGCGATCCTCACGTCCACCAGCCACCCAGCTATCTACATTCCTAATGATTGAATCACCAACTATAACAGCTGTCCTGACCCTCCCCTCATGGGGACATGGCCCTGGAGAAACGTCCTCGGTGCGAGAGGGTTTTACATCACCTGGAGGACAGGTCCTAGTTACAGGATCACTTCCTGCCACACCAGGGTGATGCTCTCCTGTCACGTGACCTCTCTCCTCCATGGCAACAGGGATGCTGCCAGACTGGAGGTGGGACTTCAGGACTATATCCCTGTAGGTCTCGTCCATGTACTTCTCTGTCTTTCTTATGTCTTCCAGGTCTGCTACTCTAGCCTCTAGAGAACGGACTCGTTCCCTGAGAGCAAAGAGCTCCCTGCACTTAGTGCATATGTAGGATCCATGTCAGTTGTTTAGTAATTATTTAGTTTTGAAAACTGAGTGAAGCATTTATTACACTCGGTACTTGTAAAAGGCTTTTCTCCCGTGTGGATCCTTTGATGAATTTTTAAAGTTGAAAGCCAGGTGAAGTTTTTATTACACTTGGAACATGTAAATGGTTTGTCTCCCACATGGATCCTTTGGTGAATTTTTAAAATTGAAAGCTGAGTGAAGCTTTTATTACACTGGGTACATGTAAATGGCTTTTCTCCCGTGTGGATCCTTTGGTGAATTTTTAAAGTTGAAAGTCGGGTGAAGCTTTTATTACACTCGGAACATGTAAATGGTTTGTCTCCCACATGGATCCTTTGGTGACTTTTTAAAGTTGAAAGCTGAGTGAAGCTTTTATTACACTCGGAACATGTAAATGGTTTGTCTCCCACATGGACCTTTTGGTGACTTTTTAGATTTGAAAGCCGAGTGAAGCTTTTATTACACTCAGAACATGTAAATGGTTTGTCTCCCACATGGATCTTTTGGTGAATTTTTAGATTTGAAAGCTGAGTGAAGCTTTTATTACACTCAGCACATTTAAAAGGCTTTACTCCCATGTGGATCCTTTGGTGACTTTTTAGTTTTGAAAGCCAAGTGAAGCTTTTCTTACACTCGGAACATGAAAATGGTTTGACTCTCGTGTGGATCCTTTGGTGAATTTTTAAAGTTGAAAGCTGAGTGAAGCTTTTCTTACACTCGGAACATGTAAATGGTTTTCCTCCCACATGGATACTTTGGTGAATTTTTAGACTTGAAAGCTGAGTGAAGCTTTTATTACACTCAGCAAATTTAAAAGGCTTTTCTCCCGTGTGGATCCTTTGATGACTTTTTAGTGTTGAAAGCCAAGTGAAGCTTTTATTACACTCAGTACATGTAAATGGTTTATCTCCCACATGGATCCTTTGGTGAAGTTTTAAAGTTGAAAGCCGAGTGAAGCGTTTATTACACTCAGAACATATATATAATTTGCCTATCTTGTAGCTTATTTGGTGAATTTTTAAATATGAAAGTCGAGTGTATCTTTCATTACACTCATTACATGTCACTGGTTTCTCACCTGCGTGACATGTGAAGCTCTTATTACACTTAATGCAAGTACAATTGATGCTCTCATTCCACATAGTAACTGTAAATTCTCTCGGGCTTTTCTTTCCTTTCTCTTCTCCCTGATTGAGGTTAGAATTCTCTTGATCATTGTTATTATTCTGAAAGAATGTCTCTCTTCTCAAGTGTCTCTGGTGCTCAAGGATGTTAGCTTGTCCCCTGTCACTTCTCTCACACTCAGTGACTCCATTTGGTGGATCTCTCTGCTCCTTCTCCAATGTCTGTTGGCAATTCCTTGCGTTTTTCCTCTTAGTTCCCTGGGAAATATTCTCCCAGACATTTCCTGATTGTCCTGGGATTTGTTGCATGTTTTCCTGATGTTCTTTTTGGTTTCCCTCTCTCTTCCTTTCCTGAGTGATTTTATGATCAGCTGGAAAAAAAACAAAATACATTAAATTGTTTGTTAGAGGACAGTAGTAGTTTCTGCGATATTACCTGGGTATAATAACAGGAAGGACAGGTTATGTTGCACTAGTATACTGCATGCATTCCTAAGAATTGATGAGTTTCTTATTTGCAAACCATTTCTTAGAAGTTTTTATCGCTATACACAGAGAGATTATGAGGCGTGTAATAAGATGTCCCTTGGAAATGGCAGTGTGTAGACTCAAGAGTTTTGAACAATGATCTGAATGAGAATATCTTATAATTTACACTTGTCATTGAGTTTCTTTCATCTGGGAGAAGTAACAATCCCTGATATAGACTTCTGCCGAAACACAGCCACTGTCAGGTCCAATTCGTCTCCAGTCTAACATTAAGCAGGGAGAACAGATTGGGAACGCAGTATGGAGACGTTTGAATCAAAGGTTTGTTGACAACCTGGCTAATGTGTCTGAAAATGAATAAAAAGCAGCTTGTTATAAGAAACTAGAATAGGTTTAAGGAGCATAATAAGGGTAACAGTGTGTAGATCTGTGAAATGGAGAAATGGGCGTCTAAGTCAAACTGTGGAAAAATAGACAAATGTTCAGAAAAGGCTTGGTGAGTACTGATCCTTCTATAAAATATGCCTCTCCCTTCCCCTGGAATATACATGTAACTGGAAGCATATATAAATACAAAAATGTATGATTTTAACATGGACTATCAAAAAGGACTGCTACAGCTGGAAAAAGATCTGCACTCATAAGTACTTATCTTCTGGGAAATATTCTAAATCTTGGGGAAAAGGGAATTGTTTGGGTAAAGCTGGAAGATCTGCGTATTTTAGAAGTCTGTGTTTTGTTATTCAGTCAGAGTTTAAGTAAAACGCTCTCTGCTGGTCCTAAACAAATCAGAGCATAGCATTGCATAGAAAGTAAAATAGAGTAAATGAATCTTTGAGTAGAAATAAATTTGTTTCTAGAGACCTTTACAAAGAGCCTTCCAGTTAGGAGACAAAAGATCTATAAAGTTGTCTTAGTAGGTGTTAGAGTCAAGTGACAGATCAAAGGAGAAATTGTAAAGGCCCCCTCTATCAAACCAAGGACTGTGTGAATCACCCTATAAGACATTATCTTAGAAGCACAGGTCAGACCACTGTGTAGCAAGACAGTTTTTATTAAGACTTCTTTCCCTCCCACCCACCTCAATTCCCAAAAACCCCAGTCATAATCTTAGCTTTATAAACTCTTAAACCTATTAAAGGGAAGTAGGTGGTCAAATTCATTCTTAGGTTCATCTCGTTATCCTCATCAGGAATAGATTAATTAAGGAACTAAAGTTAATTAATCTTGAGGTGAACAAAGTTCATTAAACAAATTAGTTATAGTTATATTAATATAAGTATTCCCAGCAAACTTAAGTAAATAACATCTTAAATAGATAGACAAAACCTTAAAACAGCAGTCCAACAGAGAGATGGGAGCTATCCAGTCTTTTGCATTGAGTGTCACATGTATGATTTTCTCCCATTTAGTGAGTCATCTTTAGTGTGCACTAGGAGAAAGGAACTCTTTGCTCTCAAGGAACGAGTTCTATCTCTGGATGCTAGAGTGGCAGACTTTGAGGACATAAGGAAGACAGAGAGGTATATAGATGAGACCTCTATGGAAGTCCCACCTCCAGTCTGGAGGCCCCCTGTTGATAGGAGGGCATCACCCTGGTGTTGCAGGAAGTGATCCTGTAGTTAGGACCTGTCCTCCAGGTGATATAAAACCCTCTTGCACTGAAGAGGCTTCTCCGGTGACTTGTGCCCATGAGGGAAGGGTTAGAACAGCTATTATAGTTGGTGATTCAATCATTAGGCATCTAGATAGCTGGGTGGCTTGTGGAGATGAGGATTGCCTGGTGACATGCCTACCTGGTGCAAAGGTAGCAGACCTCATGGTTTTAGATAATGCTTGGGAGGAGTCTGCTATTTTGGTACATGTTGGTACCAATGACATAGGAAAATGTGGGAAGCAGGTTCTGGAGGCCAAATTTAGACTTTTAGATAGGAAGATGAAATCCAGAACTTCTCGTTTGCATGCAGGACCCTAAAGGCAGACAGAGCTCTGGAGTCTTAATGCATACATGAGACGATGGTGCAAGAAAGAAGATTTTGGATTTATTAGGAAATGGGCAACATTCTGGGGAAAGTAGGGGCTTTTCCGAAGGGATGAGCTTCACCTTGACCATGATGGAACCTGGTTTCTGGCATTAACTTTTAAAAAGGAGAAAGAACAGCTTTTAAGCTTTAAAAAAAAAAGGGAAAGCCGACAGATGTCCAAGAGTGCATGGTTCAGAGAGATGTATTCTTGAAGGATACTAGCAAAACTTAAGGTCCTCAGACATCTATGTCCTTTTCTCCAAGACAACAATTCCAGATCAGTTTTCTAGGCATCATCACACCCCATCTTGATTACGGCAACATACTGTATCTGGGACTGCTGCAACAGGCATGATACACACTTCAATTAGTGCAGAACACTGCCGCTAGAATCCTAACAGGTGTATCAGGTCATCAATACATAACCCCAACTCTCAGGGGATTACACTGGCTTCCAATAGCCCAAAGAATTAAACACAAGACTGTAACCACCATCTATAAAATATTTCATAAGTTATCTGCTCTCTGTCTTGACGATCTAATCTCAAGAACATCGACAACAAGGCCCAGAAGATCAGCAAATTGGAATATTCTTGCCATCCCCCCTTTAAGACTCAAATGTACGTAGCAGACAAGCAATAGAGCCTTCTTGCTATTTGCCCCAACAATTTGGAACTTACTACTAGAAGCCATTAGATCTGCACAATCTCCACAAGATCTGAAGAAACTATTAAAAACGCATCTCTTCATTGAATATTTTGGTCCAAATAACATTATCTAACTGTACAAGTTATACCATAACCATCTACACACCTTTGATATATGTATAATCCCCTTATTTAATGCCAAGTTTACTTGCCCATATTCTATGTAAAACTGTTGTTCTTTGTAAACTGCCTTGGATTAAGGGCCTGTTAAATAAATAAATACATAAAATGCCTGTATGCAAATGCTAGAAGTCTAAAAAATAAGATGGGAGAGTTAGAATTTATAGCACAATATGAGAGGATAGATATCATTAGTATCTCAGAGACCTTGTGGAAGGAGGACAACCAATGGGACACTGCAATATCAGACTACAAACTATATCGCATTGATAGAGTAGATCACATTGGTGGAGGGCTTGCACTCTACATTAGAGAGAACATAATGTTTATGTTTATGTTTATTATGTTTATGTTTGAGTCATAAAGGATTAAAGTTTTGCAGGAAACAAAATATGATCTCGATGGATAGAAATTAGGGGGAGGCGATAGCATTGGGGGTGTACCACCGACCGCCTGGCCAGGATAAGCAGATGAATGATGAAATGCTAAAAGAGATCAGGGAAGCCAGCAAAAGTTACAAAACAGTGATAATAATGGGTGATTTCAATTACCCCGGTATCGACTAGGTCAGTGTCATGGCATGCTAAGGAGATAAAGTTTCTAGATTAAATAAATGACTGCTTCCTGGAGCAGCTGGTTCTGGACCAGGTCCTTACTGGAACACAAGAACTGGTGCAAGAGATAAGGGCGATGGGGCCACTCGCCAGTAGTGATCACAGCATGATCACATTTGATGTAATAAATGGAGGAAGGATGGCAAGGATATCCACAGTACTACCCTTTAACTTTCAAAAGGGAGACATGGTCAATCAGGTAGAAAAGTGACAGCAAAAGCCAGAAGGATGTTCTGGTGTATAGGGAGGGGAATAGTGACAGCACCTCTGAATAAGTCTCTGGTGAGAACTCATTCAGAGTACTGTGTACAATTCTGGAGACTGCATCTTGAAAAAGGAGATAGAGCAGCTTCTAAACTAGATAATAGGGGCAAGTCGACAGCTGCCCAAGAGCAGAGGTTTTGGAATGATGCATCTTAAGGATAGTAACAAAACAGGGAAGTTAGGGAATCCTGATAGAGAGGTTCCGATAAAGGTAAAAATATTCCAGGAATCTTTATGTAAAATCAGACAGAGTTGAACAATTACAATTTTGCCCGTCAAATGATAACTATGTTGTTATTATTAATAAAAAAACTAACTTTGAAATGCCTGTGTGCAAATGCTAGAAGTCTAAAAAATAAGATGGGAGAATTGAAATACATAGCATTGAATGAAAGGTTAGATGTAATTGGCATCTCAGAGACCTGATTTATTTTATTTATTTATTTAGCTGCATTTATATCCTGCTTTTCACTGGGTCAAAGCGGTTGGGGGATACATTTAACACGAGGGGATATGAGACACATACACTAATACTTACAGGGAACATGGGCAATGGAGGGTTAATTGGCTTGCCCAAGACCACAAGGAGCACCTGTGGGACTAGAAACCCCAGTCCTTCTGACCCAAGGTTGCTGTCCTCTAGTGAGATTTGAACCACTGACCTTCTGGCCTGTAGTACCTTGCCCCAACCACTAGGCCACTCCTCCCTGATGGAAGGAAAACAACCAATGGTTCACCGTGATACCGGGTACAGATTACATCACAATGACAGAATAAATCAAACTGATGGAGGTGTTGTGCTAGATATTAAAGAGGACATTGAGTCGAATAAAATAACGTTTTACAGGAAGCAAAATAAACTGTACAATCTCTATATGAAAATCGTAGATAAAAATTCTGTGTTAAAATGGGAAGAGAATGTCAGTGCGGGTGTATTACCGTCCGCCTGGCCAGAATGAACAGACAGATGACAAAATGCTAACAGAAATTAGGAAAGCTAATACAATTTACAACACATTAATACGAGGTGAATTCAATTAGACCAGTAATGACTGGAGCAATGTCATATCAGGATAGGCTAGAGAGATAAAATTTCTACATGAAATAAGTGAGAGTGCTTCATTGAGCAGCTGCTTCAGCAACAGACATGAGGGGAACACAGGGTTTGGTATGAGAGGAATAAACGGAAAGACAACAGCAAGAAAATCCAATGTACTGGCCTTTAACTTTCAAAAGGGAGGCTATGAAAAAGTGAAGAATATGGTTAAGAAAAAATTAAAAGAAGGAACTACAAAGGTCAAGAGTTTACATCAGCCCTGGACATTATTTAAAACTACTAGCCTAGAGCAGATGTATTCCACGCTTTAAGAAAGGTGAGAGGAAGACTAAACGACTGCCAGCATGTTTAAAGGTGAAGTCAGAGAGATTGTTATAGCCGAAAAAGCCTCTTTCAGAAAATGGAAAATAAAGAGCAAAACGACAAAAACAGGAAATAGCATAAGCAGTTAGGTTCAAGGTACTGAAAGGCGGGCAAAGAGAATTTGAAAAGAAACTTGCTGTGGAAGTAAAACCACATAATAAAATCTTTTTCAAGTACATTCATAGCAAAAAACAGTCCAAGAGTCAGTTGGACTGTGAAGGGGTCTACAGAGTGTTTCTCGTCCCTCTGCAGAGGAACCATCCACAGGCCCCTTTAAGAGAGTCTGCAGTCTGGAGTTGAAGGCTGGGAGGGCGAAGCTCACAAGGAGCTTACCCCCATCTGCTCTGGCTTGTTCCCCTCCCCCAACACTTTACCCTTCATTGACTTTACTGGAATGATGTATCTCTTAATATATAAGCTTAATCGATAAATATATCTTTCATTCTATACAGCATTTAATCTTATGTGCCACTAGGTATCCCCCTATTTAATCCCCCAAGTTTATCTCCCCTGTTCTATGTACATTTCTCTGTTGATGCTGCAATGTAAATCACTTTGAATATAAGGTGGTATAAAAAAAACCCACCTCATTAAATAAATCAATAAAATGAATAAAAGTGTTGGGATGGGAGGCAGTATACTATTTATTTATTATTTATTAGCATTAACCACTATTGGGACTGGGAACTGGTTAAATGATGGAAAACACTGAGTAGGGCTGAATGGCCAATTTTCTCAACAGAGAAAGGTGAATACTAGAGTATCCCAGATCTGTGCTGGATCCACTACTTTTTAACATATTCATAAATGACCTGGAAATGGGAACAATGAGTGAAGTGATCAAATCTATAGATGACGCAAAATTATTATGTTTAACTTTATTAAAATTTGATATACCACACTTCAGGAGATATCAGGGCAGTTTACAGAAGCATAAAATAAAATAAAATAACATAACATATAATATGTAGAAAAAGAAAAGGAACTCCAATAAAATACAGGTAAGTAAGAAGGAGGGGAATAGACAGGAGTAGAGAAAGTTTAAAGTTATTAAAGCACAAGAGAATTGTGAAAATTGCAAGAGGACCTTGATAAATTTGGGACAATGAGTGTGCAAATGGCAGAAGAAATTTAATGTGCACAATGTAAAGTTGTGCACTTAGGGCCTGATATTCAGCGGTGGTGGCAGCAAGCTGCTGCTGCTGAACTTTAGACCTGGATATTCAATGCCAGGACCATATCCAGCCACCGGCAATGAATATCCAGGTTGCCCAGATTGCGAAGAAGCGAACTGGGAAGCGACGATATTCAGCCGCTGCCTGGTTAGCATCTGTAGCAAAAGCTAGATCAGCCTTTAAAGTACCTAGCTTTCCTCGCATTGCGATACCCAGGCAGAGGGTCAATATCATCGTTGTTCAGATATCAACAGATTCTGACTCCACTACGCCTCCAGAATGTCCCGAGGCTTGTGTCAGGGCATACAGCGGCGGCACCAGTGAATATTCAGAGGTAATAATTGTGTTAGTTTCACTGAATATCCCGGCCAAGCTTTGCTAACCACTTTAATTTCTTTAAACATCGGCCCTTAGGGAAGAAGAACCCAAAATACAGCTACATGATGCAAGGTTCCATATTAAGAATCATCATCCCGGAAAAGGATCTACGCATAAGCATGGATAATACATTCAAACCCTCCATTCAGTGTGCAGCGGCGGCCAAGAGAGCAAACAGAATGCTGGGAGTCATAAGGAAAGGAATGGAGATTAAACCAAGGATATTATAATATCTCTGTATCGCCCATGGTGCAACCGCACCTTGAATACTGTGTACAGTTCTGGTCGCCGTATCTAAGTAATGGAATAAGAAAAGGTACAGAGAAGAACAACCAAAATGATAAAGAGATGGAAGGATACCCGTATGAGGACAGGTTTAAAAGATTAGAGCTCTTCAGCTTGGAAAAAGGCAGCTGAGATATGATAGGGGTCTATAACATAATGAGTGGAGTGGAAGGAGTAAACATAGATCAGTTGTTACTCTTTCAAAAAGAGGAAGACTATGGGGCATGCAATGAAGCTACAATAGCACAGAATTGAAGAAAATATTTTTTCACTCAACATGTAATCAAACTCTAAAAGCTGACAGAATCTGTGAAAAACTTTTAATTTAGCTGGGTCTAAACAAAGGAGTGGAGGAGTAGCCTAGTGGTTAGAGCAACTGTCTAATACCCAAAAGATCAAGGGTTTGATTCCCACTGGCACTCTTGTGACTTTGGGCAAGTCACTTTACTCTCCATTGCCTTGGAAAAAAAGGCTGCCAATCTACTTCTGGTGATACATTGCCAAGAAAACCCAGAGGTAGCTGGGTCACTATGAGTCAACACTGACTTGATGGCACTAAAAAAAAGAAGTATGGACAACTTCCATACAACAATATTAAGGGTGGACTTGGAGAAATCCAGTGCTTAACCTGGGATATGCAGCACGGAATCTGTGTATCATTTTGGGAACCTGACAGCTGCTTGTGACCTGGAGTGGCTACTGTTGGAAACAAGATACTGGGCTTGATGGACCTTTGGTCCGATCCATTAAGGTGTATCTTATGTTCTGATGTTCAGGATGGGGTCAGTGCAGAGAGTGGATACTAAAATGGGTCAGTGGTCTTTGTCATAATGCATATGGGGAGAGACAAAGATCTTAAGATGTATATGTGACCCCTACTGTGATTTCTCCTATGGTCATGCTTAGGTCCCTTTAAGACCCTGACATCTTCCACTTCCATCACTTGGGGCCCTGCTGCTGTGACTGTTTCAGCTGAAGCTCGCCCCTGAGCACAGCAGGTAGATTCTCCTCAAGCTCAAGCAGTTTGAGAAGAATGGGAATTAGACCTGAAGGGGTGGCAATTTCTTTATCTGCTTAAAGAAGTTGCAGGAGGGAAAGAGCTCTGATCTGAGAGAAGAGGACGGCTCCAGAGATCCTCGGAGTGGCAGAAACTAGAAGCAGGCTGTGTACGGAGAGCAATCACCCTTCTCCCTGCCTCGGTGCAGCTCTGCAAAGACCAGCTGCAGGACAGTGGGATTCACTCAATGCTAAAAGCTCTTTGCACATCCCAAACTGGGTGAATTATCTACTTCTTAAGGACTGGGAAAGAAACTCTACAGTACACGGTTGACAGCGTACACTTAGTTGCATCTAGAAGTGCAAATTTCTTTTATCTACAGTGGAACTCGTCACTATTTGATTCTGCTATTAAAATTCAGCGTGTTGCATATGTATGTGTTTTAAGTCTTCTTGCCACTGAGGGCCAAGAGCATTGCAAGTCTAAAAGCAGCTCTGGCACAGATCAGTATTGCTGCGCTATAGTGCGAGATTTAGCAGCCATCTAAGGACCAGAGTATCTCATGGTTGCACAAATAAAGACGAGTCATATTTGGAAATTAAGGTTACAAGTCCACTCTTCATCTCAGCAGCTTTACCCCAGTCCCTCTAATTACTGGACTCACCTGAGCAGCTGCTTTTCCCAGTGTCTCTTGGCTCCGATCTGGGCTCATTCCTGATGTATGGATCTTCTCCTTGTTCAATGCAGAATATAATCTCAGGGATGTGAGTTGGACAGCCAGTTCCTGGAGTAAGCACACTGTATTAGATTTCCCAAAATCAAGCCAGACGTGGCTCCCCAATTCAAAACTTAAACAAACTTTTTACCATAAAGAATTGTATCAGCGCCAGTGAACACAAATATGAAACTCTCAGTAAAGATGTATAGTTAGTTTCTTTCTTTCTTTATTAGTATTTAGCTCAAACTCTTCCAGTGCTAGTTCTGGGGCCCTGCATTTTTCAGGAAAGTCACATAGACCCTTTTTATTCATATTTTTAAACTACCTCCCACTATGAACATCTGCATTGGGTGTAGAAAAGGCAGGATCCGTCACTTCACTCAAGCCACCCATCCATTATCACTCAATCCCTCATCCCCTGGTGCTCATTACCTCCCTCTCAGCTGAAGCCCATCCCTACTTTTGCCCAATGACCTTAACATGCCTACTGCCGAGAGGATACAAAGCGAACCCTGCAGCGCTCACTCACTTTCTCACCAAATCACACCAGCAGACAATCCTACCCATCTTTATAATGATGTCTCAAATCCCTTACCCAGCGAGATCAGGATCTGATAATTCTCCTTCATCACCTCCCTGTAAAGATCCTTCTGCCCTTCATCTAAATACTCCCGCTCCTCCTGGGAGAAAGAGACCACAATGTCCTCAAACGTCACCTGCATCTGAAACACAAGCCAGAAACACACTCAGCACCTTCTGCATCACATCCATCAGGCTGGGGCTCAGCAGGGCAGGGAATAGTTTTCTGTGTGTATATAATTCAGAATCATATATCACACAGTCCCAGAGCAATAATGTGGCAATATCCTGTCAGAGCTATATTGTGTAATACACAACTAAAAACCTGCTCATTTGAATAACACTCCAGTTACTGGGGACAAGGAAAAAAACATGTATATCAAGATCGAGGCATATTCAAAAAGTCAAGCCCATTTTACTGAGATATTTGAAGTTAAAGTATTAATTATAAAAAAAAGAGTAAAATGGGCTTGACTTTTTGAATATGCCTCGATCTTGATATATTCGTCTGCTTACAAAGTCTGACAAAAAAAATATATATTTTTTTTTCCCTATCCAGTAACTGGATACAGCAATTGTAAACCAGTCATACAGTACATGGGATGCAAAATCTCTCTCTGTGGGACCCCTGATCTCTTTCCATCCCCTCAGGAGGGTTCCAAAGAGCCTTTCCTCAGGTCTTCTTGGGGTCCTGATTCTGCAGTGCCCCAGGTCAGAAAGTTGCAGCAGTATTTGGAGAGAAAGAGCAGGAAGGATTGCTTCTGTCTGTGACCTTCTCTTTCACTACCAACTCCAGACCTCAATCCTTTCACCTTACTGCTTCTTATGCCTGGAACAAATTGCGTGAGTCTGTACATCAGGCTTTATCCCTGACCTTTTCAAATCCATGCTAAAGGCCCACCTCTTTGAGGCTGCTTTTGGGTCCTGATTCTCTTATGGGTATGTTTACCAAGAGGTGCTAACTGCTACCGAGTGAAATGTATGCTGCGGCCCCAGTGAATAAAACGGAGCTGTGGCTCACATTTCACTTGGTACCGGCTAGCGCCCCTTAGTCTCCTTTAAATACTTAGAGTATTAATGAACAAACAAACCTCTTCCAAAGACGGGGAAGCTGTAAAACTAGAGGGCATAACATGCAGCTGTAAGGGGTGTGATAAGGAAGCTTATCAAAGCTCAGGGAGTAATGACAGAAGAGGAGAATTTACTCTGATTAAGGGACCTGTGCTGGCAGGTTATAGAAATAAGACAGCTTATTTCCCTAAGAGACTACATGTTCCAGAATGCATTGGTATTCAGAAAGTCCTTAGAGGAGCTAAAGTGGAAAAGCATGAGTCTAATCAGAGAAAGCATTATGTCATCCCTAATCAATTATCCTCTAGGAGAGGGCCTAATCCAAAACACCTGAAGAATGCAAGGGAGGAGTTGCAAAGGAAGCCCTTTAAAACTAAAGGGGATTCTTCAGGAGGACAGCGACAGCCACCGCCACCGCGGACAGAGAAGTAGACGGAGATCCTGAACAGAAGGAAAAACAACCGGAACTTGAAGGAACAAGGACAAGGAAACAGACAGTCCAAGAGAGGAGCTCAGAGAAGTACGTATGCCTGGAGAGATTCCTGGGGGAAACAATCTTCAGAGGACTGGAGAAAGCCAGAGGTCTGCAGATCCACAGCCCGGGACCCTCAAGCAGCACCTAGGAAGAGGTCTGTGGCAGCTAAAGAGAAAAGGAGCCCAAATACCTCTTGGAGGACGTCTGGAGAAAAGGCCCTGAGGTCCAGTGATAACAACTGGAGGACAGGACACAGAAGCTCTATTGCATACTGGCCAGAATACCATAAGAATCAGCCTGATGCCAGCCTGGGTCCAGGTATGAACTAAGAAGATTTCTCTAGCTTAAAGCAATGCAAACAGCAGGGAAATAGTTTCTCTCCGTATAGAGGTCAGTTAGGAAAGCCCTCTCACCCAGATAGTGACAGTGAACCCATGCAATTTGAGGAACAGGGATTGATATCTGATGCAGAGGATGTTTATATGGACTGTTCTTTGAGTAGGTTGTTATATTAGGAGAAAGCCTAATAATAAGAGCAAACATCAAAAGGAAACATTCTAAGTATTGGCTTCCTATAAAGTTTTGTCAGAGAAGGAACAAAAACTTTTGGGGGAAGTTTGTCCGTGTGTTGAAAACAAGCTGCTAATTGTCACCTGTGGGAAAAAGCAGAGCACAGCACAATTCGTGCACACGGTGGATTTAAGTTTCTCTTCTGTGTGGAAAAAGAGAGCAATGTTTGTGTATAAAGAAGTTTTCCTTTATTTTTAGTTTTCTCTGCTAAGGAGGTTATTAGCAGTGGCTGCAAGAAAGCCTTTCTGTTCCATAAAGGACTTTGTTATTTATTTGCATAAGCTTTTCAGTTGCCCTTATTTATGTTAACTTCTCCAGGAATATTTATCTGGATGGTGTTACCAAGCATATCTGTGTGTGGAATAATCACCCCATAAATAAACTCTAATTTTTGCCTTTCACTCGACCAACTACAAGTTTCTTCATTTATTTAAAAGGCAAGCTTTGTATGAATGGACTTCAATATCCACAATCCTTTGCAAGACAGTTAATTTACATCCTTGCCAAGGTGATAGTGCCATCATAACAAGCATCCCCTTTTACAGGGGGTAAACTGAAAGGCAATATCAAGAAATACTTTTTCACTGAAGGGTGGTGGATGCTTGGAATGCCCTCCCGATGGAAGTGGTGTGGGCAAATACAGTGACAGAATTCAAAATGGCATGGGACAGACACAGTGGATCCCTTTACAGCAACAGGATAAAATCAAAATAAACATGACTACCTCTTAAATCTCAACAAATAGGGGTGACCTACATGGAGCGGTGGGTACACCCCTGAACAAAGGCATGGGGAGGGGTGACCTGCACGGAGCAGCAGGTGCATCTACTCTTGCCGCTTTGCTGGGCAGACTAGATGGATTATACCGGTCTTTATTTACCGTCATATATCCCTACCCTGGAACAAATACACCTCTGTAAGCTGCTCTGTTGTCAATATGTTATGTAAATAGTTCGATCTCAGCTTCTGCGTAAGTGCCTAGCTGACCTGTATATAGTTTAAAATGTTCCCTATAACCAAGCTTTTGGAATTCAGTTCTATGTAAACTGCCCCCAATCGATGGAATATAAAAAGTGTTCAAATAAATAAAATAAAATAAATATACTATGTTACTATATGTATGTATGCTACTATGTGCCTCCTTATCTTTCCCTAGTTGTATCCTTGTCCTCAGCTGTTGTATTCTATGTTCCTTCGGTCTCATTACCCTTCCCTATTGTACCCTTGTTCTCATCTATTGTACTGTATGTTAAAGAAAATTGTAAGCTCTGATGAGCAGGGACCATCTTCTATGTGTCTGTACAGCTCTGCGTATGCCTTGTATAAATGATTAATATCAGTAGTAGTAGTAGGCTAGACTGTAAGCTCTGACGAGCATGGACCATGTTAAAAGTATCTGTCAGCACTGCGTACGCCTTGTAGCGCTAAATAAGTGATCAGAAATAGTAGTAGAAGTTGGAGGCAATCTCCTACCTGAGCAGAAGCTCCTGCAGGCATTGTCCTCTCAGATTTTGGTGTTTGTGGGATTTCTCTGGCTGCAGTGGAGGAAATAAGGGTTTGTTTCTTACAGTGCTCGGGGACTGTTAAAGGAGCAGGAGGGGAGGAGAACAGACCGATGACATCACAGTGAGGGGCTGAAGCTTTACAGAGTCCCAGGAGCCTGCCGAGAGAAACAGACTGAACCTTTTCTCCATGGACCAGCAGGATTGCATCAGCCACACCTGATGACGTCCTCCGGGAAACACCATAGATACGGAAGTGCTCTCCAGAGCATGCCTCACCGGCTTGCCCCTAGCCCGGCCAGTCTTTGTTCTTCTGCCTTGACAGCAAGATGGACTCTGCTCTCCTCTACATCTTCCATCATAAGAACGATCAAAACAACATGCCTAAACCAGGCTTCAAAAAGTGTCCCTGCTGCGACAGGAAAATGAGCAGCACGGACACCCACGATATCTGTGTTCGCTGCTTGGGAGCCAGTCACAATGTGGAGGACTGCTCACACTGTAGCAGGATGTCTCCGAGGGCCCGAAAGTCAAGGGGGACACACGTTGAGGGATTACCTGGCTTCCACGAATCATGCAGGTAAAGCCGCTCCTTTAATGGACTCCTCTCCCACTGCCACTCCGGCTCATGATATGCCCGACAGGGCCCCCATCCCCAGCCACGCAGCTGAAGTGACCACGGCACAACCAGCGGACCCAGCAACAGCTCAGACCTCCTCCCGGGACGCTGCCGGCATCCTCTGGTTCCCGGCAGAGCCAGCATCTGTGTTCCATAGGCCCGTGGTCTCCCCTCAACACAACCATGCTGCCCCTCATCAAGGCACCATCGGGAAGTCCTCCAGCTCCGCCCACCACTGTCTGATTGGCCACAACCGCGCCAGCCTGGGAAACTCCTCATGCAGCCCCAGATTTTTACCGCGCCGCCCCAGGAAGCTCCACCCAGACTCCGGCTCCTCTCCATGGCACCGCACAGCCCATCTCAATGAGCCCACAGAAGCGCAAGAGGAAACAAACTCATGGGGGCAGTGACAGCAGCGATCACAGCCACAGCAGGAGACACGGCAGCAATCACAGCTATAGCAGCAGGAGGCACAGAACCAGCTGAGGCTCCTCCAGTAGCAGCGCTTCCAGCCCCAGACCTTCGGAGCACAGGAGACACAGTGCAAAGCACCATCACGCCTCCTAGCACCACAAAAGGTACAGAAAATGATCCAGCTCCTCCAGTCCCAGCAGCAGTCGGCAAGCGAGGTCCTGCAGCCGCGTCACCAACTCTGCCAACTCCTCTGCCATCCTGAAACTGCTTACCCAGCTGGTGCAGCAGACCGCTCCCTCCGCCTCTATGGCTCCACCGCCTTCAGCGTTCTTGACAACCAGATCACGTTCTGGATCCCCTGCACGAGGCATACCAGATCATGCTCAGCCTTCCACGCCGGCGCCATGATCCCCGGACATCCCGTCCCCAGATATCACTGCTGAGGAGCAGGACATTGAAGCTGTGTTTGTCGGTTCAGCGCCCAATGAACATACCACCTTGGAGAACAGACACTCCCCAGAACTAGAGGGCCCTCCGCCCCCTCCGGAAGACCTTACTTACCCCATATTCTTGAGGAAAGTAGCGACCACTTTGGACCTGACGCCACTCGACACAACAGACAAGCCAGAACCAGAGGTTCTGAAGTACCTCGCCACTCCTAAACCCTCTTTCGCGCTGCCAATACATCTCAAACTATGGGACAACCACCTGAGACTATGGCAGACCCTTGTTCTGGCCGTCCACTCTCCAGAAGATTGGACTCCAAGTACCAAGTCCGACCCATTCCAGAGTTCGCGAACAAGTGGCACACCAATCCATCATCGTGTCCTCAGCACTAAAGAAGATCAAATCCTCATGCACTCACTCCAACAATCGGCCCGGTCGTGACCACAAGCTCCTCAACGACATTGGCAAGAAAGTCTTCCAAGAGGTCATGCTCAGTGCTAGGATTGCGGCACTGAGCATGTCCTCTTCCAGGACGCCTGTATGGCAAACATCAAGAACATCATCACATCCCTCCCTAAAGAGTTACAGGCGTCAATCTCTAGCACGCTCACTGACATGACCGAATGCAACAAACATCTGGCGAGCACAGCCTTTGACACCTTCGACACGTCTGTGGGCATAGCTAAGAGCGTCCCTTTTGCGCAATGACACCCATGACAGGATTGCTGATGCACCCTGTACAAGTAAGTCGCTCTTCGGGGACAAAGTGACAGACACAGTAAATGACATGAAAGAACACTGCACTACCCTGCAGACCTTGGCGGAGGATGGCTTTGAACCCACCCAAAAGGGCAGTTATCAGTGAAAACCCTTCTACAGTTCCAAAAAAAAGATACCCTTCCAACCAAAAGTTGCAAGGTCCCAGATACAAAGCCAACTCTTACCACGGACCCTCTCTCTAGCGCCAATCCCAGATGGACCGCAAGAGGATGAAGAACACCAATGCACCAGCGGGCAAGGGTGGCTGCTCTTTTTGACAGACATTTTCAGGCATCCACTCAGATTGGGAGGCGCCTGTCGCAATTTCTGCAAGAATGGGAGAAGATCACCTCAGACTCGTGGGTCCTACGAGTCATTTGAGAGGAATACCACATACGGTTCTTTGCACCACCTTGTCAGTGCACCAAACCAATCAGCGAGACCCCTCCCCACCTACAATCCCCCATGGCCACAGAACTGATGCACCTCCTGACCTCCCGTGCTATAGAGGAGGTGCCATCAACCAAGATCAACTCTGGATTCTACTCCAGATACTTCATCATTCCAAAAAGGTCAGGCGGAGTGCACCCCATCCTAGACCTATGCAGACTGAACAAGTTTATCAACAAGGAAAAGTTCCGGATGTACTCTCTCGACTCCATCCTCCCCCTGATTCAAGCCGGCAACTAGATGGCATACCTGGATTTGCAGGAAGCCTTCACCCACATCCGCATTCACAAATCACACAGGAAGTACCTCTGCTTCCACGTACTGGGGGAACACTACCAATACAGAGTCCTTCCCTTTGGACTGTCTCCGGCACCATGCATCTTCACAAAGTGCATGGCCGTAGCAGCAGCACACCTCCGCAAGCAAAACATCTCCATCTTCCTCTACCTGGACAACTGGCTCCTCACAGCACCCTCGGCTCAGGAGCTGCAAGAGTCCCTGAGGAGGGCCACTGCCCTGATTTCCACCCTGGGCTTTGTCATCAACTATGACAAGTCACAGCTACAGCCCTCCCAGCAGCTGGAATTCATAGGAGCGGTCACTGACACCCGGGACTCGAAGGCCTACCTCCCAGACCGCAGACTGCTTGCCATCACCTCACTGGCAGACAGTTTATCCACAGCGGGGAACAGTTCTGCACATTCCATCTTGTGCCTTTTGGGGCACATGGCGGCCACGACATCAGTCCTTCCTGTCACGAGGATGAAAATGTGCATGCTCTAGTGGCATCTGCACACCCACTGGAACCAAAACTCTCAGCCCTTCTCCACCCGCATCCCGATGATACCACAGATCAGAACACAGTTATGCTGGTGGATGGTACCAATGAACCTTTCAGGAGGCAAGAACATCCACCAACACGAACAATAGGTGATTCTCACCACGGACGCGTCCAACACCGGTTGAGGTGCGCACCTCCTGTAGTTCAACACCCAAGGGGCATGGTCGCCACGAGAACGGCAATTGCACATCAATCTCCTCGAGCTGCGGGCTATCAGATACGCTCTTTGGACTTTTCTGCCGCACCTGCAGGACAACTCTGTCCTCATCCAGACAGACAACCAGATGGCCATGTTCTATATCAACAAACAAGGGGGAACTGGGTCATGCTGGAAACAGGATACTGGGCTTGATGGACCTTGGTCTGACCCAGTATGGCATATCCTATGTTGTTATGTTCTTAAATCAACAAACAAGGGGGAACCGGGTCACGCTCCCTCTGTAAGGAAGCGCTGATGATATGGTCACTGGCCCTGGAAAATAAGTGCAGATTGCAGGCCTCCTATCTCCCGGAAGATCTGAACACCCTGGCGGCAAACTGAGCAGGCAGTTGCAGCCCCACGTATGGAATCTCCTCCCAGAGATTACCGACAACCTCTTCTGGCAGTGGGGGACTCCATCCATTGACCTCTTTGCCACAGAACAGAATGCCAAGTGCCCCCTGTTCTGTTCAGAACACCCATCAGCCAAGAGGTTAGCAGCGGATGCATTCAACGTGTGCTGCTGAGAGTGGTCTCTGGTGTACACCTTCCCGCCGACTCCCCTCATTCTGGCAACACTTCAGCGAATCGTTCAAGACAAGATGCATGCCATCCTTGTGGTTCCTCACTGGCCACGTCAGCTGTGGTTTGCACTCCTGCTATGCCTGGCCCAAGGGGCCCCGAAACGCCTCCCCCTCACGCCGGACCTACTAACACAGAACGCGGGCAACATGAGGCACCCCAGCCTCAAAGCCCTCGCTCTCGCTGCCTGGAGGTTGAACAGCTGCACCTCTCAGCACTCCACCTGCCAGTAGAGGTACAGGACGTGGTCTTGGCAGTCAGGAGACTGTCCACTAGGAAGTCCTATGGCCTCAAATGGAAGAGATTCAGCATCTGGTGTGCAACGCGCGGACTCGATCCAACCATGTGTCCAGTTGCCAACATCCTACAGTATTCTCAGCTCTCTCTCCGACCTCGGCCTTAAGAACCAATCCATCCGGGTACACCTCTCGGTGATAGTAGCTTTCCATGCCCTGACAGATGGAACCAACTCGACTGCGGCACTGCCCCTGACCACACAGAAAGCTTTTGAAAAGGGCCTTCATGAGAAACTCTTGGCGAAATTAAAAAGTCATGGGATAGGAGGCAGTGTACTATTGTGGATCAGGAACTGGTTAAAAGATAAAAAGCAGAGAGTAGGCCTAAATGGCCAGTTTTCCCAATGGAGAAAGGTGAATAGTGGAGTACCCCAGGGATCTGTGCTGGGTCCAATGCTTTTTAACATTTTCTTAAACAACCTGGAAATGGGAATTCAGATGACACAAAATTATTTCAAGTTATTAAAATCCAAGAGGATTGTGAAAAATTGCAAGAGGACCTTGATAAATTGGAAGACTGAATGTTCAAATGTGGACAGGTGTAAAGTTATGTACCCAGGAAAGAACAACCCAAACTATTGTTACACGATGCATATTATGAACCACCAACCAGGAAAAGATTTAGGCATCATCGTGGATAAAATGTTAAAAGCCTCCACTCGGTATTCAGCGGCAGCCAAGAAAGCAAATAGAATGCTAGGAATCATAAGGAAAGGAAAGGAGAATAAAACAAAGAATATTATAATGCCTCTGAATCGTTCCATGGTGCAATCACACCTTGAATATTGTGTGCAGTTCTGGTTGCCATATCTTAAAAAGGATACAACGGACTAGAAAAGGTACAAAGAAGAACCACCAAAATGGTGATGGAAGGGGATGGAAGGATATTCCTATGAGGAGAGTCTTAAAAGGTTCGGGCTCTTCAACCTGGAAATGAGACGGCTGAGAGAGATATGATAGAGGTCTATAAATTAATGTATGGAGTGGAATGGGTAAACGTAGATCAGTTGTTTACGCCATCAAAAAGTAGAAAGACTAGTGGACATGCAATGAAGCTACAGTGTAACCCATTTAAGACTAATAAGAGAAATTATTTCTTCACTCAATGCGTATTCAAACTCTGGAATTCGTTACCAGAGGATGTAGTAAACGCTGTTAGTGTAGCTGGGTTTAAAAAGGTTCCTGGAGGAAAGGTCCATAAACTACTATTAAAGAGGACCTGGGAAATCCACTGCTTGCCCCAATACAAGCATTATGGAACCTGTGTGTCTTTTTGGGAAACTGCCAGGTACTTGTGACCTGGATTGGTCACTGTTGGAAACAGGATAGTGGGCTTGATGGACCTTGGTCTGACCCAGTATGGCATTTCTTATGTTTGTAAGGAGAGGCATCCCTGACTATAAATGTGCTCAGAAAGGAGCTCTTGCTGGTATCTCTTATTGCTGTAGGAGGTGCTGAGAACAGTCCAGGTGCTGGTGTGGACTTGAGCATCCAGCAGTGATGACTTTTACCAGATCAGCTCTGAGGGCACACTGACTGGGAAACACTGGCTAGTGCTTAGTAATTGTGGCTGGATGCAAGATGGGGAGTAAAGTACTCAGCCTGCCTTTGTTTCTGCCTGCTGTGAACTATGCACCTCTGACATGGAGCAGCTTAACTTTTGAAATTCACCTACAGCCCACCTCAAAGGTTTCAAGGCTAAAATGAAAACATATCTTTTCGAGCTGACTTATGAAATCTCTGGCTGACCTTCAATATGCCACACTGGGGCTCTTCTCATCAGACAACGGGTCCTCTGAGACCCCGGTAATGTCCGACAACGCCCTGTTGCCCCGCAGTCTCTTACTCGGAGGCGGAGGAGAGAGGAGCCTGGGGGAGGCAGAGCGCTTCCTCTCCCCCTCAGACCCCTGCGTCAGCAAAGAGCCAACAGCAGACTGTTGCAAGAAAGCCACGAACTGCTGAGAAAATATAGCTGACAGCTCCCTGAGCAACATCACCTGCACGGGGGGCGTGGGAAGTGCAGAGGACGGACCGGCCATAGGCTCCTCCGGCTCCCCGCCAAGCCCTGGGCCAGCCGGGGGCTCCGGAGCACCCCCGAGGCTCTGTCCGCCTGGGGAAGGGACTGGTCCACCTCTCCAGACTTCCCCATACAGGCCTTGCAGACCCCGCTATGAGAAGCCTTCTTAGCCCCACATACCACGCAAATGGGCTTAGAAGGCATGTTGAGAAGAAAAGGTTGAAATTATGAAATGCAAAAGGATGAAAATCCAAAAGTAAAATCAAAAATCAAGCGAAACTCAAATGGAACACCTTCTGAGACCGCCGAAACACCTGCAGCAAAGGATCCTCAAGGGTATCATCCTCCGCTGCCCCTGGTACTGGCATATTGAGCGCTTTAAGGGACTCGGCAATGAGAGCTGGCAACTCCTCTCTCCGAAACACTCTCACCACCCTAGCCTGATCTTCCCTCTCAGGAGGCCGAATTGCAAGTTGAATCATTTTTAGTTTGGGAAGGAGTGGGAATATGAAGATGATATGTGCGTATTTAATCTGTTTAACACTCTGCTGCGCGGCTAATCTTCCGCCAGCCTCGTCATGCCCATATTACTCCTCTTCTCAAGTCACTCCACTGGCTCCCTATTTGTTTCTGTATCCAGTTCAAACTTCTCCTACAGACCTATAAATGCATTCGCTCTGAAGCTCCTCACTACCTTTCTTCTCTTATCTCTCCTTACACCACCCCCCCTCGGGAACTCCGCTCTTCTGGCAAACTGCTTCTATCTGTGCCCTTCTCTTCTATTGCTAACTCCAGACTTTGCTCCTTTCACCTTCCTGCGCCTTACGCCTGGAACAAACTACCTGTGTCTGTATGCCAGGCACCTTCTTTGACCCTCTTCAAATCCAGGCTGAAAACTCACCTCTTTGCTGCTGCTTTTGGATCTTGGCTCACCTGAGATACTTTTCTTTTCCTTTCCCCCTTATTTTATCCCAGCCTACACCTCCTGTGTTGTCTGTCTTGCTAGATTGTAAGCTCTGATGAGCAGGGACTGTCTCTTACATGCCTGTGCAGCGCTGCGTATGACTTGTAGCACTATACAAATGCTCAGTAGTAGTAGTAGCAGCATTAGCAGTTCCTCTGGCTGCTGACTGTGGCAAGGTGCTGGTCCTAGAGTCCTTGTGCTGAGGCCACACCCAGCAGCTTTTAAAGAACTGCACTGCAAGGGGTGAGAAATCAGTAGTGCCTACAGCGTTAGCCATCAGTGCTAGTTTCGACCAATGGAGCCCTGGGATATGAACAGCTGGACCACACAGGCTCAGACCTCAGTACAGAACCGCACTGAAGGGCAGGATGCTGACCACCCAGTGCAGAGGAGATGCTAGGGTGAGCACGTCAGCATGCTGCGATGCGCAAGGCTGCTCCCTCAGGCACAGATGGCTCCCTGTTCAAGCCATAGAATGAAAAAGTTTCTCTTCTTTTTGTCGGAGCAGCCGTGACAAAAGTAGACAGAAGAGAAAACAGTCTTCTCGCTGCGGCTGCTCCTTTTAATACTTTTAAAGTGAGCAAAAGCTTAACACTTAGCTTTCGTTTTCCAAATTTGTGAGGTAAAAGGAATTCACTTGTAACAACTTGTCACGTTTCGGGTCTCTGTCTTAACGACCCTGCTTCAGGTTAAGGAACTCCCGTTGTCATCCATCCTGCTTCAATCGAATAAAGAAACCATTTGACATTTTTAATAGGATGATCATAATTATAGAATGCTGTGTCATTCTAATATCGCATTTAAACCAGTCGGGGAGACTGTGTCCAATCTGCAAATGTTGTTCTAACTTTTGTAATCAAAATATCCGATCACCTCCTCTCGGGTCCACAGGTACGTGATCCAATAGTCCACTGAACAGTATCAACAGGAAATTAGGATCCATTTAGACAACCATCTGAATTATGTCCCTTTGGATGTGGACCCTACACCAGGCTTATTAGAGCAAATTCAGAATGTAGTGTCTATTGTATTTTTTAATAATTGGATCACAAAACGCAAATTTAATTTTTTGCTAAATAAAAATCCGAAGATCCCAGTGTTTTATTTAGTGCCAAAAATACATAAATTATTAACAAACCCTCCAGGACGGCCTATAGTTTCTTGACAGGATTCCGTATTGGAACCCCTTTCCAAATTCTGTGATGTATTTCTACAGCCAGCAGCAATGAAGGTTGTGTCCTACATAAAAGATACTGGTGATTTTCTTACAAAACTATCTGCATGTATCAATTTTCCATCCTATTACTGTATGGTTCACTTTAGACGTCCAATCTCTCTACACTAATATCGATCAGAAGGAGGTATTAAGGAGTTTATTAACTTATCCTTTGGATCTTCCATCTCGTATCCCATGCTCTTTTCTGCTGGAGCTTTTGGATTTGATCTTAAACCATAATTATTTTTTGTACCAACAACAATTTTTTAGGCAGATCATTGGAATAGCAATGGGAGCAACAGTGGCTCCTTCGATAGCCACGATTTACTTGGCACTATTTGAGGAGTTATTTATTTATTTTACTCCCCTATTTCAATAAATACCCTTCTGGTGTAGATTTTTAGATGACATCTTTTTTTCTGTGGTCTGGGATGGCATCACAATTGGACCTCTTTTCAACATCTCTGAACACGCATAAACCAAACATTCAATTTACAGCTCAAATTGAACGAACAACAATTCAGTTTTTGGATATTACTGTTCATTACACTTCGGAGGGATTTATTACCTCTCTTTTCCTCAAGCCAGTACAGAGAAACAAACTCTCTTGAAATATTCAAGTTACCATCCCACAGCATTAAAACGTGGTTTACCATATGGACAATTTTTGAGATGGCGATGAAATTGCTCAACTCTTTCTGAATTTTATCACCATGCAGATGATCTTAAAAAACGTTTACTCTCCAGGGGATATCCTTGGAGGATTCTAAATATGGCTTATAAATGGGCTAGATTTACACAGCGTGAATGGCTGTTTCCACCTATGATTAATAATCAGGCATCCACATTGTCAGACAAGACAGAAAGTAATATTACTGGTGTTTTTCATTATGTCAGAGGAATTGTGAAAGTGGTTAAGATTCTTCATCAATTTTGGCCTGTCTTATCCCTCCACAAATGTTTCTGTGATAAGAGATTGAGGGTAGCCTATTCGAGAGGCCAATTTGAGGGATCTTGTAGTGAGATCTACCTCACCTGTTGATCGCCCACTTTTAACCCATGAGAATCCTGGACATTTTTGCTGTGGCTCTTGCTGTTTCTGTGACAGCTCTATTGTAGGGCATCTTGGCAGGCTTTACATACTTCCCGGATCTACAATTCAAAATGGCATACTACCTGCCAGTCAGATCATGTGGTCTATATGATCATTTGCTCTTGTCTTCTGTCGGCGCGCCCCCGTGTGGCCAGGCGGTTGCCTAGGGCTACAGGGGAGGCGCCGATTGTCCTTTGTTGAAATTAGCCCGATAGCATGTAGTTGTGTCCCCGAAAGGATTAGAGCCAAGTGCAAAGGTCGCAGGAATATTTCTTTATTTTTAGAAACAAGGATTTCCTAACCGGTTCAATTCTTTGACATGAATTGATTGAAGTTGACCAAAACAAAATTCAGGATACTTCTCCAAATAACAGCACACAAGCCTATTATACAGTCCTTGGCTTGATACAGCTTTGAAACTTGCTTTCTGATAAAACTCTATATACAGCAGTATTCTGTTTCCTGGTCTCCAGGAGGCGCTATACAACCCTCTGTTACTTCACAGTAGGTGTAGCAAGACTTCCTGGCCCACCTAGATACTTTCACAAGCAATAGAATTCTTTTCCAATTATAACACAAACTTTCAGCACAGCTTCTTCCCAAGCAGCTTTAAACAGGACAGCTACTTTTAAAAGCACAGCTAAAAAGTAATGGGCTTTAAAATGTCCTTGTAAAAGAACTTCTGGTTCCTTCCAGATACCAAACTTCCTTCAGTTCTTTTACTTAGCACGAGGTAACACAGATGCATTCAGTAATCAAGACCAGCTGGGTTTCTTTCTGCTTTCAAACCCTCTTTGGTTCCTTTATACTTCTTTAGCACAGATTGCACAGCTTATTTCCATGTCTGAGACATTGTCTAAATCCACAGTGTCTCCCAAGTCCATATCCTCCACGCTAGACTCTTCCTGGTAACTGTTTCCCCTGGTATCTTCCTGAGAAGCCTCACTAGCTTGCACAGCCTTTAGGAACTTCTCCCAGGCACCCTTAACAGTGTGTGAGCTTGTGATGGAAGGGCAGGAAAAACCCTCTTTGTCTAATAAGCCTTTCAAACGTTGTAAAGGGCTCACCTTATTAGTGCGGCTTTTCCTCCTTATAGATTCCTTACTAGGAGAAGAGTTGAGCCATGAACTCTTGGAGAATATTTCCTCTTCTGAGGACTCCTCCCCTGAGCTTTCCACTGGCCTTGTCAGCTCTTTGCTCCTGGTTCTCAATTGCTTCTGTGCAAGGGATTTCCATGGGTTTCTTGTCCTTCCTTCCTGGAACCCTTGTGTCCTCTGTGTCTGTGTCCTCTCTCTCTCATACAGTTCTTTCTCTCTCCCCTTCTCTGCTGTATAAGTGCAGCTTCCGTTCCTAAATGTTTGGGGCTGTCCTATCCCCTTTGACTCCTCCCCCAAACCACTCCCTTCTCCTCCCTCTATCTCCATGGGAACAGGGCGTGTGCTTAGGTCTGCACTTCTCTGTGAGAAATCTTTACCTTTAGTGTTGGTGTTAACCCTTTCAGTGCCTGCAGTTTTATGGGTAAAAGAAAAAAAAGGCAGTTTTCGCTTTTTTTTTCTGCCCTCAGCGGCTGCTTCTCCACCACACTTTTTTATTATGTGGGCCGCACAACTCGTGCCGCAAAGACAAGTCTGGCTGAACACCGGTCTCGTTTAAATACAAAATCACTTACTGCTCTGCTTGTGGAGCATTGTCTCCAGTATACTCGTAATTTTGATCATCTGCGTTGGCGCATATTGGATTATGTACCTGTGGACCCGAGAGGAGGTGATTGGATATTTTGATTACAAAAGTTAGAACAACGCTGGATTTGCAGATTGGACACAGTCTCCCCGACTGGTTTAAATGCGATGTTAGAACGGCACAGCATTCTATAATTATGATCGTCCTATTACATTTCTTGGGACAAGACTGAAAGTAACCTGTCCCAATCAGATTAGGGGGTTCCCTTTTTCTGTAGGGTTTCCCCTTTCTGATTGGTTAGGAGTGACTGTGAACATCTGATAGGATAATGAATCCTTGTCATCAGTATTGACGTCAGACACTATTTCTTAAAAATGTCAAATGGTTTCTTTATTCGATTGAAGCAGGATGGATGACAACGGGAGTTCCTTAACCTGAAGCAGAGTCGTTAAGACAGAGACCCGAAACATGACACGTTGTTATGAGTGAATTCCTTTTACCTCACGAATCTGGAAAACGAAAGCTAAGTGTTAAGTTTTTGCTCACTTTAAAAGTATTAAAAGGAGCAGCTGCAGCGAGAAGACGTTTTTCTCTTCTGTCTACTTTTGTCACGGCTGCTCCAACAAAAAGAAAAGAAACTTTTTCATTCTATGTGTGTTCAGGTCTTTACATATTGCTAGATTGTTTGATTCCTGGCGAGGGTTTTTTTGGTTTGGATATCCCTGTTCAAGCTGACATCCCACTTTGGAAAACCCTGACGTCACAGATGACAGCACGGTTTAATGGCAAGAACTCCATAGACCTAGGCGGCTTCAACAAGGTGCATTACACTCCAGTCTCTTTCCTAGCTGATACTAGGTCAGCCCCAAGGCCCCCTTCACAACTAGTTCCTCCTTAAAACAAACAAACAAACAAAAATCACATAAGCAGGCCAGGGCTGACCTCTGCTCCAGGCAGTATTAGGCACAATGGACTTCTGTTTGGCTCAGTACAGAAGATTCCCCATCCTTCTCCCACGAGCCCTTTCTAATGTTCAACACAAAGCAAATGCAGCATGATTCTCATTGTTTTTCCTAGCCCAGACAGTCTATTACAGGAGGGCAGGGCAATGTTGCACTCCAACATCCAGTCCTGGCCCTCGGAACATAGCTGTTGTGAGACCAATGTCTCAGTTCATGTTGCCAGACAGAGTAACTACAGTCCTTTTGGTCTCTAAGGGGGCCTCTAAGAGAGTCTTACTCTTGCAAATGGAAGAAGTTTGCTGTCTGGAAAGAGGACCAGGCCCTAGGATCTTTTTGTCTGTTCCACACAAAACTGCTTGAATATCTTCTACATCTCGGAGTTTGCACTTAAGTCAAACTCTGTCAGGGTGCACATCAGTGTGAATGGAGCATATTGTGTTCAACAGAAGACACCCTCCAGAGGGCCCTTTGCAGAGTAGAGGAATAACCTAGTGGCTAGAGCACTGCTTGACAACCAAAGCAAGGTTTGATTCCCACCAGCCCACCTTGGACAAGTCACTCAACTCTCCATTGCCTTGAAAGAAATGCATTGGAGTGACTTTCACAGTTTCCACATACATCAATGAACCATCATGAGTGGTGTTTAAAAAAAACAAACAATTTTTGAGTCATGGTAAAAGCCTGCCATTTCTCACTCAAAACCACTTTATAACCAGAGCTTCTTAAAGAGCTTTTAAGCAATCAACAAATCCTGATTACAAATACACTTTATCCAGGGTGCAAACAGCATGTGCTTCGCCATTATATCTTATCCAGGCACCATCACCATGTGTCATCAGCTCTCAAGGTCCTTCAGCATGGGTCTAGACAAATGCCCTAGACCTTGCCTGATGTGGTGGGATCATCACACTTAACGCTGACACAGTGACCACAATCGGTGCGGACTGAATCTGTTGGCATACCCGCGAAGCATGTTCACTTAATCTCAATTAAGTGAATGCGTCCCATAAAATTGAGATTAAGTGAACATGCTTCGCAGGTACGCCAACAGATTCAGTCCGCACCGATTGTGGAACACTGCATAATCTATCATCACAGTTTTGAAGATTTGGTCTGGACAGTAATTGATCACGTGCCGCATGATCCTAGGGGTGGTGATAGGATTTACCAGCTCCAATGGCTTGAGCAACACTGGATCTATTCTTTAAACACAATTCAGCCCTTTAGACTAAATAAAGAGATTGATTGGACCAGTCTTTTCTGATTTAGCCAATGACAACAAGGATTCCCTAGGGGTTTTCCCTTCTCATTGGAGGCCCCTTTTGATGCTGGCAAGTTTTCCCCTATCATGTAATGGAGGAAGGTCTTATTTTCAGTAGCCAATGGGAAGATGGGTTTCCCCTGACTATGGGGTTTTCCTTTTCTTTATTGGAGGTTCTTTTTTGAGTGGCAGCATAGTTCAGCCAATTATATGAAGTTTGGTCCCTAGAAAAACGCTGCTATTGTAAGGCTGGCATTTAATGGCAGTTGATGTCAGCACGATCACTGAAAGCACTTGAAACAGAGATTCATGTCCCAAAATGTGCACGTCGTGTTTTGATTGATGACTTTTCAAGCTGCACTGCATTTCTAAGATAAGTTTGCTTTTCTAATGGAAGTTTCAATTTTAATTTGAACCTAAACTGATTAAAATGAAGTTTACTGTCTGGTGGGGATGACAAAACGTTCTTTCCTCCCTCGGTACACTCCGACAAAAATAGATGGTTAGGTTTTTTTGGGGGACTTTACTAGTGATTTTTTCACAGGGATTTAATTTTGTCACTAGCAGTTGGGATTGTTTCCGTATTTACTTTAAACAAGGGCATGTAACTTGGATATAAATGGGGGGAGTAACTATTTACATGTATAAATCATTTCTTTTTGGGTAGTGATGGTTGAAATATCTTTTTTTTTTTTGGTCTTCTGTGTGGCATGTTAGAGTTTGGTTTATGTTTTGTCATCAACTCCATAGTATTCCCTGAATAGTTGCATTTATACTTGTTTTTTTTTAATCGTTGATGGATTTGGATGATCTTATGTTGTCCGGAAGTGTGTTCCTTATAGATGGAGCATACAGGGAGAATGCTCTGTTGTTTGTCTGTTTCGTGGTTTTGGTCTTGAGCAGGGGGATGTTCAGGAGATTCTGACTGGCAGCTCTTTTTGATCTTGTGTGCAATGTTGTGATCATTTCAGAGAGACAGGGAGCCGATAGATTATGAATGATTTTGAAGGTGGTGATGATGGCTTTATATTTAGCTCGTTGTGTGATTGGGAGCCAGTGCAAGTTTTTCAGTATTGGTGTTATATGAAGGATTGTTGGACTGGTGGTGAGGATTCCGGCTGCGGTGTTTTGAACTAGTTGTAGTGGTGATAGCACAGATTTTGTGAGGCCCTGGTAGATGATGTTTCCATAGTTAAAGTGTGGTGTGACTATTGCTTGTAGTATTGATCTGAAGTGTGTATGTGTCAAAGCAGTTTGATTGACTTTAGTTTCCAGAATGCCAGTTTCGCTGAGTTCTTGATGTGGGTTTCCATATTGAGATTGCTGTCCATGGTTATACCTAGGTATTTGATCTGTTGTTTTATAGATATATCAGTATCTTGTGTTACTATCTTTTTGGTGCCTTGAATTCTTGGTCTCTGAAGATGAGTAGTGCTTCTGTTTTCTTTATGTTTACTGTGAGATTGATATTAGCTAGGAGATTAGTCACAGCATTGAAGACGTTTGTCTTCTATTAAATTATTGCCCACTTCTACTCTCTGTGAAGGGGATCTGTATATAACTCCAATGCAAATAGATTTCTCATTCTTAAAAAGATGTGGAGGTCAATTCTGTTTTAGACATCCTGCCCCTGTATGGCCAGTTAGAATGTGGGCATACAGCGGTAGTACCTTATTCTGACTCCTATACATCTGGAGTTGCTTCTCTGACCACCGCCCGTCCTTGCTCCACCCCGGCCCACCCCATCCTGCCCATGAACAGAGCTCCCTGCACAAGTCAGCTATACGTACAGGGAGCTCTGTTCCCAGCAACTCGATCCGGACATTTAGCAAGTCTGGACATCTGGATCAGACGTCCAGATCCGCTGTACATAGGTCAGAATCTACCCCATAGCTACTAGCTCCACTCGCTGTATATAACAGGGATCCCAAACTTTCAACAAAGAACCAATCATCTAAAATCCATTCATCGCTACCAACCAATTGCATGCTACTCTCATGTACAAACATCTTCCAGTCACCAATCTGTGGCATGCTGAAAACCAGTCCTCTGGGATTCATTCATCACTACTAGCCAATGAAAAACATCCTCGAATCACACATCTGTTTCATATTAGAGACTCATCAGACCACTATAGTCACTACTTCCACCAATAAATGCAAACTCTTACTACACTCACACACTGTCCACCAATGACACACACCCCTGTACGTCTATCTATCATTATATCGCAGGGAAAAACACTCTCTTTGTTTATATCTTGGGTTGTCCACTATCTATATATATAATTATAATTACATGATTACAACTCCCCTATGCCACTATCTGGTCCTTCTGAAGATCTATCCAGAAACAGATTTTAGTTCAATAGAACCACCATTGAGTAACAAATGTTTGGCAGGATCTTAGTATATTGTAATCGCCTTCTAAATGGCATTGTCGTTCCCCGATTCCCTTTATTATTTCCTATATTTTGTTCTGTCACAGCCCCCTTGATGTGGGCTTTACCATTGTAAGTTTTGAATTACTGTTGCATTTATGTATTTCCTGTGTAAGCTTAATTTTCCACAACTAAGGGGAATGTATATTCAAAATGCTTAAATAAGAATAAAAACCAAGACATTCAAGGGTGTATAAACCTCACCTCAACAACGGTGTGAGGACAACCAGCTTGCGCCTAAGCAATGGAATAAATTTTCAAACAATGTGCAGAGATACAGACAGTGGCAGCACGTTGGCGCTTAGAGAGGCATAGCACAATGATTTACACATTGACTGCTGAACCAAGGCAATGAGTTCGATTTCCCAGTGGGGCTAATGAGTAAGGCTGCCTGAGGCATTGTCCTTGAAGTGACAACACAGTGGTGCAGTACACACAGACAGTGTGTTCAGAAACAGAAGGTCGCAGGTTCAAGTCCCAGCTGTGGTTCCTGTCAACCAGTTCCCATGTTACTCCCTCTACCCGAATCCGGGTTTCAGAGCGCCTTCCTTCGTATCGAGCTACCGCTTCTTACTTAACATCCCATCGCTGCTGCACCCGGAGGATTAGCATCGTGATGGGCCATCATTAACATCACGATGTTATGGTTAGTTGGGGATCAATCCAAAACAACACAGAGTGCTCAGTGTTCTGCTCCTTACTATGCATCTCAACCTTGCAGGATAGCCACCTACTTGGGTTTGCCCATACACTACCACCCCTAAAGTCCCTGGATCAAGTGTGCCCATACACTACCACCTAGATCACCGGGATCAGGTGGGTGACAGCAACGGGTAGCAAGCACTGGACAGCCAACATTGCCCTTCGGGGTAGGGCAAAAAGGGGTTGTCCAAGAGAAATGCAGCTAACCCTGTGGTACAGTATATAGAGATCTGAGGGAACTCTGGAGGCGAGATTCGCCTCCGACATCAGGCTGGCAACCGCCCTCCGTTCTCTCTGACTCCTCAGACTATGCAGCACTGGTCCTGCTGTCAATGGATAACCATCAGGTCTACTTGATATCTCCTGCATCCTGGACGAAACAAGCAATGGCCAATGCCGGGGGTATGGCCTAGAGCGTGCGGCCTGCATCCCGGACAAGACAGGTAACCACCCTGTCTGCATGCGGGCCTCCGGAAAGGGAGGCTACACTCTGTCCGCCTCAGAGGGTCTTACTCCCTGCCCCCCCCCCTTGTAGCCTCTAAGAATGGCTCCTAATGAAGACTCTAAAGAAGCTTTACTTCCCACCACCGGTTGCAGTCCAACTGAGTGGTGGAGTATTCACAGACAATATATACATAATCAAAGACTCTAACAGAAGGTCACAGACTCAGATCCCAGTTGGGATCCTGCACTGCATGCCCTGCTTCAACTAAGGAGGCTAAGGTCCCACTTTGGCTGCAGCAAGACCATTCGTGACGCCATTGCTTCCACAGGGTCTCCAGAGGAAGAATGCTGTCACCCAAACCCTGTGTTAGGTAGCACTAGGGTTAAGGTGATGACCTCAATGGCAGACGTTATAGTGGGCTTCGTTAGTAAGGCTGTCAGAGACAACTCCCTGGTAGGCGCATGACCTCTAGAGCCAGTAAGCGGCGTCAACTTGGCCTCACCATTGATCCGGCAGCCCCCGGTGCATCTGCCTGATACTAATCCTTGACCCGGCGTCTGTCGAGACATGGTTGCTCTCTCTGTCACAGTTGCATGGTCCCCGGGGTATCACACCTGACAAACGTCTGAGGTAAGCACTTTCCACCATCAGGTTAGGACCCTGAATCAACAGCGCTTCTGCCAAGCAGCAGCTTCAAACCATTCCGGAAATCTGGAGCAAAGACTCCACCGCTGCCCTTCTGGGGGCCCCTGCTGTGACCCTACGACCAGGCCTTCCGCCACTTGAACCATCTGGTGAACCTCATCAAGACCCCTGCCCCAGCAACTCTGTGCCACTGTACCTAACGTCACAGGGGACATGAAGATGGAATGACAGGCTCATAGCCTGCCCGGGGCCTCAGTCTGGATTTTTCCCTCTGATCTACTCAGGAGCAACCTGCCTCAGCAAAGGCAGGTGTACCTGACCAGCGGCTCACAGGCTCGATTCGCAGGTCCAAACCCGGCCAGGACCATATTGGAAGGCCGAGGATCATATGGGGGAGTTATAACGGTACAGCAACGCCTGCGGCTCGGCTCTCCAAGGCCTAAACGGCAGGGAGTGGATGCTCCTGGCAGTCCTCTCCCCTTGGAATCGTGCAGGAGCTCAACCCTAGGCGTCCTCAGTCAAAGGACTCGTCGCGAGCAGGTCTTGGCTAACGCCCCAGACTCAGATCCTGTTCACGGGCTGTGATCCCAACCTGATCCCTTGGTCTCCTGCTATTGGCATGACTGAATGGCTCACACGATCAAGCAGCAGCCTCCATGTGGCCACCGCCCTTGACAGGCCGCCGCCGTCCAGGGCAGGTAGGCATGAAAAAGATCTCTGGTATACCCAGGATATACACAGAAGCAGTGTGCGAACTCGGGGCCAGGCCCACCGGCACTTCCACAAGCACAGCTTACTGGATTCAGGCAACTCGGCGACACTGGCAAAGGCCCAAGCCACCCCACATACAAGCAAGGGTTCAGCTACGGGCATGGGCTCACGGGCCAGGCTACAAGCAAAGGCCCCAGAGCACGCACATATTGCATGCATTCCCTGAGGTCACCATCCTTCGCAAAACGTCATCCCTGCACCAAACACCATCAACAATAGGTGCATCTCACTGAGAGACGTGAGGCCGTGAGATCTTGTCATACAGACAGCCTTAACAAGCTGGACTCCCACCTCGCAGCCGCCCTCAGGCTGCCCATCTCGGAACTGACTCTTGAGCTCTGATGCATTGGTGGTCAGTCTCTCACCGCTATGATAGCCTAGCCGATGCTGCCTTGCTATCCCGGCCCGCACCGTTCGCCTCACTGCTAACATAGGCTGGATGGTACACCATTATGGGTCAGACGGGCCCTTCATGTCCATTGCGCTGTTCCACTCTGACGATCTGCGTCATGCCTTCTCAACAACACAGGTTCCCCAATGCCGCTTGTGTCTATCCTCCGCAAAGCCTGGAGTCGACTGCACGTTAAAATCGAGAGAGCCGCCTTTCCCTTTTACAGATGTTCCTCTCTCATACCAACAACTGATGCAGCCTCTCTTATTAGTGGGGCATTCTCGCCCCACTTGCACCGTTCGCTCCATTCTCGTACCCAGCACTATTGTGGCTGGTCTTCTTCAGACTGCCCGACGGGCCTATGTCTTGGTCATCTCACAAGTGTGTCTTGGTTACCTCACTAGGGTGCCTTGTACTGCACCCTCTGCAAGTGTGTCTTGGTTACCTCACAAGTGTGCCTTGTACTGCACCCTCTGCATGTACGTGCTTCGCGTCCTCATACCACTACGGGCCTACATGCTCTGGTGGCAACATGCTGCATCACAGGCTGCCTGCTAGCCTAGCCTGTAGCCTAACCACTATGGGCCTACATGCTCTGGTGGAAACATGCTGCACCACAGGCTGCCTGCTAGCCTAGCCTGTAGTCTACCCGAAGAAGTGCGTCGGCCTTCCCCCTTTCTACCACAGCTCATGGCAGCTGGGGAGGCAGCAATTGTGGCTGACTCATCCTGCTTGTCCTAGGAGAAAACGGAGTTACTTACCTGTAACTGAAGTTCTCCGGGGACAGCAGGATAAGTCAGCCACACATACCCGCCCACCTCCCCTGGAAAGGGGTCGGCCTCCATCTTGGTGCCCGCCTCCTAGCGGCAAAGGCTCAGCTAGGGACATACTGGTTAGCTAGGGGCGGGCAGGGGGGTGGGGCCAGTTGGCCCATGCTCAGAAGGGCGAAAGCCCTTCTGAGCTATGGAGAGTACTTCCGTCTCGGCGCCGTCGGATGACGTCACCCATTGTGGCTGACTTATCCTGCTGTCCCCGGAGAACTCCAGTTACAGGTAAGTAACTCCGTTGTTTGTACCTTGCATGAAAGGTTGGAGGGGTTACTCCATAACGATTACCGCCCTGTGTTCTTGCTGATGTTTGTGCTTATTGCAGAGTTGCTACACCGCCCTTCGCGGGTATCAAAGCGGTTTACAGTAAATCGAAACATATAACATAAAAGTAAACAATAGACCAATTATTCATAAAAGCAAGAAAGAAGGAAAAAAGCTAACTTCCTCCTCTCTCTCCTCCTCTAGTGGTCCTGATCTGTCCTTGATTTCTGAGCATCACCATTACTGCTGACATATCAAAGAGCTTTCTCCTGCCCCGAAGACACCTCCACCCCACCCTGTGCTCCCAAAGCCCTCCAGGGACTCCTGGTGGCATTACAGGAGCTCTCATTGCAGTTTTGTAGAGTAAATAAAGCCTTTATAGCATCATTCTGGGATTGTCTCACTGTCCTTTCAACAAAAATAGGCAGAGAGTGAAAGACTCAATGAGCAGACTAGATAACTAGTCAGTTTTCAGCAGTTACGTTTGTCTGAATTTAATCGGCTGGGTTTATAGCAGAAGGATCTCCTAAATCTAGCTGATCAAGACATGACCCTCTGGATTTAATGCAACTGGCTCCTGCAGCTAAAATGTAGCCAGTTTGCACTAAATAGCAGGCATAACCCTATTAAGTCCTTTAACTCCCCCCCTCCCCCCCCCCCCCCCGTCATTCATCATATTTTCCAAGCCAGGATTCTCCCGTCTTCACCAGTCTGTATTTAAAATAAGAAATCACACCTGCAAAAAAAGATACAGGATACAAGGAAGTGTTTAAGACCTTTGTTGAAGTGCCCTAAAGTTCCTCCCTACAGACTGTGTTTTGGCAGAACAAAGCCTTTGTCAGGGGCTTGGGACCTTGGTTACAATATAAATCATAGTCTTTAATAGAAAAGTATAACACAAGCCATACTATAAAGATAAAGGCATGCTAGTCAAAGTTTTAAAAGTGTTAAAAAAGATATATAAGCTATAGAAATAATAGAGGGGTAAAAGGGGCACTTAGAGGGGACAAGGCCATAATGGAGAAACTGAATAAATTCTTTGCTTCAGTCTTTACTGAGGAAGATGTAGGAATGTTACCCATGACTGAAATGGTATTTAAAGGAAATGCTGCAGAAGAATTGAAAGAAATATAAATACACCGGGAAGATATATTACAGCTAATTGATAAACTGAAGAGTAGCAAATCACCTGGACAAGATGGTATATATCCAAGAGTGTTGAAAGAACTGAAATATGAGATTGCAGACCTGCTAATAGTAATCTGTGAACTATTTTGATGTGTTTGCTTTAATACCTACAAAGTTCTTGCTTTAATACTTAAAAGATGTCTCTGCTTATTGTTTTTCTTTAATATATTTACTGTTCAATGTAAATAGTTGATTTATATTGTTCTATGTACAATGTTCAATGTAAATAGTTGATTTCTATTGTTTTATGTAAAATGTATACAAACTGTATACAAGACTGTTAACCTGTTATATGTAAACCGCCCTTGATCTCTGGAAGGGGCGGTATAAAAGAAATAGTTAAATAAATAAATAAATAAATAAATAAATCACTAAAATCATCTGTAATACCTGAAGATTGGAGGATGGCTAATGTAATGCCAATTTTTAAAAAGGGTTCCAGGGATGATCCAGGAAACTATAGACTGGTGAGCATGACAAAGTCTAGCCTGTATAATACGGGATGGCTGGAAACTAGCATGAAGAGAAAGATGAGAACACAATGGACCCTTAGCCCCGTCCATCCTTGCACCAGAGTAACTGCGAAGGGAGAATCCTCTGCTCCATTTGACCCTGTGCTAGTGTGTCCAGGGCAGGGGTGGGCAATTCCGGTCCTGGATGGCCGCAGACCAGTCATGTTTTCATAATGCCCCTAATGAATATTCATGAGATCTATTTGCATCCACTGCCTTCCATTGTTTAGAAATAGGTCCATGAATATTCATTAGGGACATCATGAGAACCTGACTGGTCTGTGGCCCTCCAGGACCAGAATTGCCCACCCCTGGCCCAGAGGAACCCTCTAATTGGTCTGGGCAGATCTGTTGGCCTCTAAGTCAGGGATGTCAAACTCCAGTCCTGGAGGGCTCAAGCCAGTCTGGTTTTTGTAATGTCCCTAATGAATATTCATAGGTTTATTTGCATACACTGCTTCACTGTATGCAAATAGCTCATGCATGTTCATTGTGGTCATCCTGAAAACCTGACTGGCTTGGTGTGTCCCGAGGACTGGGTTGAGAACTGTCTACTCTAGATATAATGGGGCAAAATCTATAGATGTGATTGGCCTGCTTCATTTGAGGGCGCGGAGTGCATGGAAGGGGGAAAGAGAAAAAGAGCTCTGATTAGTGGTGGTGGTCAGAGATGGGGAACCCTCCCCCCATATTGACATTCATTAGTTTTCTCTCTTAACCCCCCCCCCCCACACACACACACACAATTATGTCTCTCTCACTTCCCTCTCGTTGTATAATTACCTATCAAGAAAAAGTTTTTCTTTTCTTTGGGCCTAGTCAGTTATTGGATTTTCTGGTAGCTAGGGAAGGTATTGTTGTAAATACTGCACTTAACATGGCTGACACAAGTCTCATCCCTGCTCAATGTTTGTTTATTTCCTTCACGTTTATATTTTTCCTGGAGCCCCTGGCAATTTCCTAATATTGTGGTCTAAAAATTGATGACATTTTTTTTCCTGTGTTAAAAATTTCTTTGTTATGTTACTTATTTGATGTGTCATTTTGTTTCTGACATTCTTGTTTCACTTGAATGTTGAGAAAATCAATAAAATTGTTAAATAAAAAAAAAAAAATTCTATGGCCTGAAATACTATTACTCTCCCCCCTCCCCCCCCCCCAACTACACACTGGTAAACCGAAACCTTAAAAGGTCATAAGTAAAACATCCTCCTAAGAACAGTTCCCACTGTCAAAGAGAAGAGCCGTCAGAACAGGGCTGGGGACCTCGCTCACTAACAATAACCATTTATGAGCAAAAGTATCGCCCAAAACTACCTGCTAAATCAATCACTGGCGCAATCCTCTTAGTTATATATTCATCCTAAATAATACATAATACACCAATATTGCCAATCTATATATCTTATAACACAAGCCAGCGCTGATTATATCACAACTAGTCATCCGCCACATACGATACATGACAGGCTCCCGAAGTATCAATAATATGGCAACAGAGTAACAATGACATTCAAACAATAGAAACCATAACACAATGTTACAAATGTTGCAAATACAAATGCTGTTACCACAAAGCCTTATTGTGCAACTAACCAAGGCACGTCCACCCTGCACACTGTATAAAGACTCTTCTCATAGCAGGGCAGCGTCTCTCTTGTACACTCACTGCTGAAACACAAATTTTGCAAGTAAGTCAATATTGGCTGTGGCAGCCAGGATAAAGTACTTAGCTGTAGTCAGTCAGCCCGATTCCACTGTAAAACAGATGTACAGTGTTTCAAAGCAACACACACTCCTTTATAGACAAAGGCTGAACGCCTTCCTTCTCACGACCTGCCCGCAGATTTTGAGATATTGCTTCAGCATAACATTGGCGTTCCTTCCAGAATTAAAGGTTGTTTTGCAGCATTCCGCCGGTATATGTATAGTTTGATTTGATTGTGCATGAGTTAATGGTTAATAAAAGCTGCGACCAGTTGTTTACGAGGAAAGGAGGTATTTAGGAAGGAGCGACGAGTCCGCTCTCCCGCGGTTACAACCATAGAACCAGCTAGTATGTATAACTCTAGAGGAGATGGTTAAAAAAAACTATAAATATGGGTGAATAGTAAAACCATGTTCCAAAAATGGACTAAAAAATATATTTAAAAACACATTAAACCATGGATCGACATAGTGAGTGGAGAGGATGACCTTATGTAATACTGAGGTAAAACATGCTATAAAAGGGTAAGTAAGAGGATGATAAAACAATATTCATTAAATAGGCTAAATGGCAATAAACTTCATTAGAACGTTCTGTCACCAATCGTTTGAATATTGTGGAACAGATTTCTCAGGACTCACGGATGAGGCTAGATCGACAGGAACAAGCCAGGAAGGATTCCACTCAAGCACTTGAAAACTTGTCTTCTCAAATTACTAATGTCCATACACAGTGTTCTACCTTTGTTAAAGATAGAACTGTTCTTCATGCTAAATTGGAGAAGTTGGAGAACTTTTCCAAATGATTAAATTTATGTATTGTTAATTTTCCTGTATCTCCCTGCATTTCCCCTGTGGAGTTATTTAAAAAGTAGTTGGAGGTTTTAGGGATGCCAGAGGCTGCCCTCCCACCCACTTCTAAGGTTTATTATTTGTCTATGAAGAAACATTCTAGTTCTACTAATAATGTGGTGGGTGTTCAGAGGGATAGTTTTGATATCCTGAATCTCTCTCAGGTACTGCAATCCTCTGCTGAGGAAATTACGAGGAGAGCTACTCTTATGGTGGTGTTTGTTTTGGAACCTGATAAAGTTTGGACCTTAAAATGTTTTTTAGAAATTCTGATAAACTTTTTTTGGTCAAAAAGTCTGGGTATTCCCGGATGTTTCATATGTTACTCAAGAAAAAAGGAAGTTGTTTTTATCTATGCGCCCTGAGGCAATCTTATTAAGCTATTCCTTTGTGTTAAGATTTCCATGCAAGTGTGTAATTAAGTCTGTCTCATCTAGATTTATCTTCTATGATACAAAACATTTACATACGTTTTGGATGCTAGAACTGTTCCTCAATTAGTCCCAGTAACAGTGGAGCCTAATTAGAACGACTCATCTTGGATACTAGATTTGTTATGCGTCTCACAGTGGCTTTTTCCTAGGGAGTTATTTTCCTTATATTTTTTGAAGTACCATTATAGCCTCTTTACTAGGATCCCTTCCTCCTTAATTTTGGGCTGTAGTGTTAGATGTATTGTTAATTGTTAGATGTATTGTTAATTGTTAGATGTATTGTTATTGTGAACCCCCTCCACTCAACCCCCCCAACCCAACACCACCACACAACAGTCCTCTCGCAAAGCTACCAATAAAACCCTCCATAACTCAAAACATAATGGCAGACCTAAAAACAAAAACATTGCAAACCTCTTTCCTACTAACAACCCTCCTACTCCAACAAATCTACACATACAAATTCAACAATCCCCCTTGCAACAGCATCCCCATAATTTATAACCCAAACCGCAATTTAGCACACCCCCCAATACACAATAACCCATTCAACCTGCCACCACACAACAATACCCACAAACATTCCCCTAGACTAATACAGATAAACTGCAAAAACTACGCAAACAATAAAACCTCCCCCAATGAAGACAATAAATTAAAGCTGATCCTAATAAACATTCGCTCAATTCGAAATAAAATACCAATTGTAAATGACATAATAAAAGACGAACAGCCTGACTTCTTTTTCATCACGGAAACATGGCTAACATCCACAGACACAATATTATTAAACCAACTCAACATATCACAATATGATATTTTCAACTGCCACCGTGACATAAAAAGAGGAGGTGGCACACTTATACTCACCAAGAAAGACTTACATACACCCTAACACACTCAAACAATGTTGAAGGCATGGACATAATAAACATCGAAAACAGAACACTAGCATTCTCCCTAATCTATAGACCACCATCAGCAGATCACAAAAATCTTTCTCCTATCCTTGAACTAGCATGCGCAGCATCCCAGAGAAAACCTCTTATAATACTAGGTGACCTTAACCTCCCATCCTTAAACCAATCACAAAAAAACAACTTCATAGACTCAATGACCCAAATGGGATATAACCAGATAATCAATACCCCACACATAATAAAGGAAACTCACTAGACCTCATTTTCCTCCCTTCCCCCTTCAACCTACATCAACTACAATCTCCCCCAACAACTTCAGAGGTACCTTGGTCTGACCACCATCTGATAACCTTTCATCTACTAACACAAGTACCATCACAGTCCCCAAACGCAACAGCTCACCGCTCACGTTTTACCCGCTTTGACAATGACACATTCCTTGACAAGGTACTACCTAAGCTCACTACAAGCCTATCTGACATCGACCTAACGATAGAGAACTGGAACCAAACAATCCAAGAAGCAGCTACCTCCACTCAAACATCCCAGAAGAAAAAAAGAATCACAAAAATGGTTCACGAAAAACATTGCCCTACTAAAAAGACAACTACGTAAACAAGAAAAAACCTGGAGAAACACCAAATCACATGATAACAAAACCAAATATATAAACTTACTTAATAAATACAAAGAAACAATCAACAACTCAAAAAGAGATTACTATTCCAATCTAATAAATCTTGCTCTCAACCGACCAAGAGAACTCTTCTTAATCGTCAAAACACTAACAAAAACACATAACCCAGAACCGAACCAGGACATTATAAACGTCCAAACCTTAGCAGCACACTTTGCTGAAAAGCTAAAGGTAAAATCTTGCTCCCCAACCATCACGATAGAATATACACAGACAAGTAACTATGAATGGACAACATTCCACAAAGTTGATCGTAAACACATCCTCAACATCATAACAATGATCAACACTACAACTTCCCCGCTTGACCCATGCCCGGTGTCATGGATCAAGTATACTAAGGAATCCCTTGCAGAAAACATCCAATACATAGTAAACCAATCCCTCACACAAGGAACCATGCCCAACACCCTAAAGCTCTCCTCGATCCGTCCCATAATAAAAAACAATAAACTTGACCCAAAGGACCCCAACTCCTACAGACCAATTGCCAGCATACCGCTAATCGCTAAAATAATAGAAAAAACTATACAACTCCAACTACAGGAATACATAGATGAGCAAAAACTTCTTGATGCGCATCAATTCGGATTCCGCCCCTTCCATGGAGTGGAAACCCTCCTAATCGCCTTGACAGACCTCCTCATCCGTGGTACTAATGTAATGAGCAAAGGTTTCCTCCTCCTCTTCATAGACCTATCTGCTGCATTTGACAGCATTAATCACAAAACACTCATCAACAGACTTGAAAACCTAAAAATAGGAGGAACCGTCCTTGAATGGTTCAAATCATACATTTCAAACAGACTCATACAGATACAATTAGGCAAAGAAACATCAGAAACCTTCCCTCAAGGCCAGGGTATCCCTCAGGGATCGGCACTCTCTGCCCTCCTCTTCAAGTAATACCTCCAACAAATTACAGACATATTAAAGAAGTATGAAATTAAACCATTTCATATACGCGGACGATATCATGCTCGCCATCCCCATAAACACCAACAACCCCAAATACGATAGACTATTCCAATGCATGAATGAGACCACCATATGGCTTGAAAACAACCACCTAAGCATCAATCTCAAAAAGACTGAAGCAATGTTCATAACGAGAAAACCTGACATGGACCACCAACTACCCTACCACAATCACAATAAATAACACACCAATACCTATTAAAAAGGAGGTAAAATACCTTGGAATAATTCTGGACCATTCACTCACCATGATCCCACACATAAAACATACAGTAAAAACGATATTCTATAAACTCAAGACAATACAACACCTGAGACCCCTACTCAACACACATGACTTTAGATCAGTGGTCAACTCCCTCATCACCCCCCACTTTGACTACTGCAATAGCATTCTAAATGGCCTACCACTAAAAAGCATATACCTCCTCCAAAGAGCACAAAACATATGTGCCAAGATGGTCACAAAAGCTAAGCTAACAGACCACGTGACCCCAATACTACTAGATCTTCATTGGCTCCCCATAAGCAGCCGAATAAAATATAAAATCCTCCTTACTACCTTTAAACTCCTCAATAACATCTCTCCCTCCCAACTATCTACCCTATTACAAACCCCATCAGAAACTAGAACACGAAGACAGAACGCAACCCACTCCCTCAACATAAAAACTAATTTCAGAAGGACCAGAGCAACGACAAGTGATAGAGCCTTCTCCTTTGCTGCCCCTACCCTCTGGAACGAAATCCCTTTAACCCTCCGCAAAATAAAAGACCTTCACCAATTCAAAAAAGAACTAAAAACATACCTTTTCACAAAACACTTTGAGATCCCCTACCAACAAAAAACCTCTCCGATACAATCACAGAAACACATTCACAGTTCTCAAGACAGAACAAATGATTAAACATAAGAAAGACACTTACTCTACTCTGCCTTACCCTACAGACAAAGATTTACACAAACAAATGGCTATATCTCTATTGTAAATAATACCGGTAACTCAATTATGTTGTGATGACCTGTACATAGTTTGAATAGTGTTATTCTAGTTAATGTTCAAAACATGTTCAATGTAACTAAACGTGTACATAGTTAACACAAGTTCCATGTAAAATATACAGAAGTATATTGATTTTTGTTCGATGTGAACCGCCCCTGATCTCTGGAAGGGGCGGTATATAAGAAACTGTTAAATAAATAAATAAATAAATAAAATAGATGAAATTTGGAATTTTGAATTGTTGTTAAAGTTTCTATATGATATTGTGATAGGCGATAGCCTAGTTCATCTTGTAAAAGTAGAACTGTAGCAGAAGGCCTGTCTCTGCCTGTCAGCTAGGCCTGAGTCCCCCTCCCCTACTTTAGAATATTATAAATGCCGCTTTGGAAAATTAAGCTGAACAGGACAGAAACGCCAGTAGTTAGAGAAACAGCTTTGCTCTGCCTTGATAAGAATGTCTTCTGATAAGAACAGTAAAACTTTTCCACTGTTTTTTGTTATAATAACCACGGATGTCTTTTCAGTATTATTGCTTTCACGTTGTATCTCTGCTAGTACACTGACCTTGTAGAGAGTAGCAGACTGAATTTCAGCAGAATATATTTTGTCTAAGCATTTGAGCTATGGCTAGTGCGGCCTGCGCAGGGGGAGACAAGTGTAAGCCCGGTCAAAGATGGCTATTGAATGAAGGTAGCTGGGCCACCGAGACCAATGAGGAGTTTGGCCTGTATTAGATTGGAGAAGAAAGGTATAAATGCTGTAGTTTCACTCAACTCAGGACTCAGACATTTTGTATGTAACCATTGCCTGAGACTGTGTGCACATTAAACTGGTTTGAATTCTAGTCAATAGACTCCTGGTTTTATTGGTTGCGGACACTTCGCTATTACATATTCTTGGTGCGTTGGGCCGGGAATGGCGTAATACGTGAATAGTGCGCAAGTGAATACTACCACGTATTACCGCCTCCAGGTTTGGTCCGGCTGGAACCACAGCTGACCGACAGCGGAGAGGATCCCAGGCGCCGACCGGTCCCTTGCATCGGAGGGTTCCGTCCTGCCTCGGCGGCCTGCTGGGTCCAGCTGGCCAACACCTCGAACCCAGGGGAGTCCAGGATTCAACCCAAGGTGGAACTGGTTGCACAGCGCATTAGCTACCGGATCCGGTGAGTATTGATTTTTCTGGTTCTTAGTCAGTTAGCTCTGGGAAAGTCTCAAGACAATTCTGGTATCAATTCTGATCAACTTCCAGGACGGCCCTAGTAACCCTGCATGTGTATGCGCGGGGCGAAGCTGCTGACCCTTTTGGTTTGGTAAATTTTGGTTTAGTCAGTTAGCCCGGGCATTTTGGAATTTGGGAAATGCTAGCATGTTTGGTTGTGTGAAGTGTGCTTGAGAGGTCTTGCAATACAGGCCGAGCGAGAGCGGACTCCTAAGTAGCGCAGTTCCTGGCAGGGCAACCTCGCCCAGGTCGTGAACAGGAGGAAGCGTCTGTTGTTTGTCTCCCTCATTGTTCTGTGGGCTGTGTGGACTCTTACCCACAGCCATCCTACCTACCCTTTCTGTTTGCTGTCTTGTACGTTGTACGTCATAATGGGAGGGGGCGGAGTCCGTACAAACTCTGTTAAACTGTATGATCACGAATTTCAAGAAAGGTTTCAGTGGTGATTATGGGATAAAAATGACAGCAACCCGCTTAGAAATATTGTGTAGTAGGGTGTGGCCGGCGCTGGATGCCAGGTGGCCACCAGAAGGCACTTTTGATATCCAAATTGTGTCCCGTGTGCACAAGGTGGTGCGCAGCTATAGTCCTGAACAGTTTTCCTATATAGACTCCTGGTTAGGTATCTGTGAGAAGCAGCCCTCCTGGATGAAGAGTTGCAGTGAGGGACAGAGAAAGATTATGTTAGCAACTACCACGAGAGTCCTTGCTAAGAAAGGGAAGCCCCCTATTTATGCAGAGCTAGAGCCTCCAGAGGTTCCGGGATATCCACCCACTCTTCTGTATACTCCAGTCCCGTCAGCTCCACCCCGAGTACCCCCACCAGTACCCCGAGTAGAGCCGGAGGTAGCGAGAGTACCTCCAGCCGAGGTGCCTCCACCCGAGCACCCACCTCCACAGAGAGTACCTCCAGCCGAGGTGCCTCCACCCGAGCAACCACCTCCAAAACTTGAAGAGCAGACCCCTCCCCGCAGAAGTTGGAGCCCTAGTCCTGAGCAGTGCTCTGATGTGGAACAATCATCCCCCGAAGAGCCCGCTAGTGGAGGGTCAGATGCCAGTCCAGGGCCATCCACCAGTAGCAGAGTCACCCCCAGATCCGCTAATCTGCGTTACACCCTCAGATGCAGAAAAGCGGGCCCGAAAGAAGTCCGCCAAATGCCACTGTGGCAGGTCCTAGGATTACCCATTCAAAATGACGAGGGTCAGGTTGTGCCCGGACCGACCAGTCTAGTTTATGTGCCTTTCTCTACAACAGATTTATTAAACTGGAAAACACATTATGCCTCCTATACTGAAAAGCCCCAAGATTTGACAGAGTTAATGACTAGTATTATGCAAACCCACCAGCCCACCTGGTCTGACTGTTGCCAGCTCTTGGCTACCCTCTTTACTACTGAAGAGCGGGCACGGATAGTGCGAGCAACCACTAAATGGTTGGAAGAGAACCCCGAAGTTGGGAGAAACCTAGATCTAGATCCCCGACAGGCAGCAGCCGCAGATTTCCCCAATGAAGATCCTGGATGGGACCCAAATAGTGATGTAGGAGAAAAGGCCCTCACCCGGTTTCACCAGGCCTTACTGCGGGGCCTGAGGAAGGGAGGCCAGAGAGCCATGAATATTGGGAAAGTAGCGGACGTTCTTCAGCGCCCAGCTGAGAGTCCAGCTGCTTTCTATGAACGATTAACTGAAGCCTATAGACTTTATACCCCCTATGACCCAGCAGCCAAGGAGAATTTACGCATGGTGAATGCCGCTTTTGTGAGTCAGTCCCAGGGAGACATAAAACGAAAACTGCAGAAATTAGAAGGATTTGCGGGCATGAACTCAGCACAGCTAATGGAAGTCGCACAAAAGGTATATGTGAATCGTGATCAAGAATGCAAACGGGAAAGTGAAAGAAGGATGAGGAGGAAAGTGGATCTGCTCGCTGCAGCACTAGTTGAAGGACGCAGAGGAGGATATCCTAATAGAAGAGCCAGAGGACGGGGAAGGGGCCGAGGGCGCAAATCAGTGCGCTTATTGTAAAGAGGAAGGACATTGGAAGGATGTATGCCCGAACATGAGCTCCACCCCCTGGAGGGGATGCGGGAGCACCAGGAGAGCGGGGGGGGGGGGCAATTCCAGCAGCGAGGGGGGATGCAGCGTGCACAGTTTCAACAATTTCAGCAAAATGAGACTGCCATGCAGGGAGTGGCAGTCACCGAAGCAGATTTCATGGATGATGTGGACTAGGCCAGACCGGGCTCCAAGTTCTTCTTGGGTCTCCAGGAGCCTATGGTCAAGTTAAAGATTGGAGACCAGCATATGGACTTTATGGTAGACACAGGGGCTGAGCATTCAGTAGTAGCCAGGCCTGTAGCCCCTGTGTCCTCTTGATCTGTTACAATTGTGGGAGCTACTGGAACTAGAACCACAAGACATTTCCTGCAGAACCGTGCCTGTGAACTAGGGGGGCAGCAGATAACACACCAGTTCCTGTACATGCCTGAATGCCCAGTTCCCCTTTTGGGCTGAGACTTGCTTGCAAAGCTTCAAGCACAGATATCCTTTGTTGAAGGGGGAAAAATGGAAATGACTATAAACTCAAAAGCTGTTGGCCTGATGGTGTTAACTGTCCCCCGAGAAGAAGAATGGCGGTTCTATTCACCTGCATCCAAAGCAGCAAGCTCCTATACACTTACCAGCATTGCAACCCCACCTGGAGTATGGGCAGAGAATAATCCACCTGGCCTAGCAAAGAATATAGCTCCTGTACTTGTTACCCTTAAGCCAGGAGCAGAACCAGTGCACGTGCGTCAGTATCCCCTCCCACGACCAGCAATTGAAGGTATTCATCGCCACCTGAAGAAATTATTGCAGTATGGACTTCTTAGAGAATGCCAATGACCCTGGAACACCCCCCTTCTCCCAATCAAGAAGCCTGGGACAGGTGACTACCGCCCAGTGCAGGATCTACGTCAAGTGAACAGTGCAGTTGAAACCATACATCCAGTAGTACCAAATCCTTACACCCTCCTGGGACTGATTCCAGCAGAAGCCACTCATTTCACTGTTTTGTACTTAAAAGATGCCTTTTTCTGTATACGCCTGGCAGAGGCCAGTCAGCTTTTGTCTGCATTTGAATGGGAAAACCCTACCACAGGAAGACGAGGACAACTCACGTGGACTCGATTACCCCAAGGATTCAAGAATTCACCCACTATCTTCAGTGCAGCCCTCAGTCAAGATCTGTCAAGTTACTCTGTAACTTCGGGAAAAAGAATTTTACTCCAATATGTAGATGATTTGCTCATAGCCACCAACAATAAAACTGATTGTGTGCAAGCTACAAGTGATCTCCTGCACCTTTTGAATGAAGCTGGATACAAGGTCTCAAGAGCCAAGGCGCAGCTGTGTCAGACAGAAGTGAAATACTTAGGGTTCCACCTGTCCAAAGGAACCCGGAAATTAGGACTCGAGCGAAAGGAAGCAGTATGCCACATCCCAACCCCCACAACCAGAAAACAGGTGCGAGCTTTCTTGGGAGCTGCAGGCTACTGCCGAATATGGATACCAAATTTTGCGCTCATGGCAAAACCCTTGTACCAAGTCACACAGGGAGTTGAACGATCCCCCCTGGAATGGGGCCCAGAACAAGATAAAGCATTCAAATCATTAAAAACAGCATTGATGTCATCCCCAGCTTTGGGCCTACCGGATGTGCAGAAGCCATTTCGTCTATATGTCCATGAGTCAAGTGGAAACGCATTGGGAGTCTTGACCCAGCCTCTTGGGTCCTGGCAGCGACCTGTGGCCTACCTGTCAAAACAATTGGATCCTGTTGCCAAAGGTTGGCCACCTTGCCTGCGAGCTGTAGCAGCCACAGCCCTCTTAGTGAGCGAAGCTGACAAGCTCACCTTAGGACAAAATCTTCAAGTCACTGTACCACACTCTGTTCTAACCCTGATGGAACACAAAGGAAACCATTGGCTCACTAATGCTCGAATGTTGAAATATCAAAGTATGCTATGTGAGAATCCGCGATTGCAATTGAGCGTCAGCCAAGCTCTGAACCCAGCTACCTTGCTGCCAGCCGGTCCAGGCCCTCCTGACCATGATTGCTTAGAAGTAATGGACACTGTATATTCAAGTCGCCCAGATTTAACTGATGTTCCCTTGAGCCACCCAGATAAAACTTTCTTCGTGGATGGAAGTAGCCTCATAATTGAAGGACAGCGATTTGCTGGTTATGCAGTGGTGACTCTGGACATGGTAGTAGAATCGTCGGCCCTAGCCCCAGGAACCTCAGCACAGAAGGCTGAATTGATAGCTCTCACATGTGCACTCAGAATTGGAGCAGGAATTAGCCTGAATGTATACACAGACTCCAAATATGCTTTTACAACACTACATGCCCATGGGGCCCTATACAAAGAACGTGGATCGATCACCTCAGGAGGCAAGTCTGTCAAGTATGACCCAGAAATATTGACTTTGTTGGAAGCAGTTTGGGCCCCCAAACACGTTGCTGTAATGCATTGTCGAGGCCATCAAACTGGAGATGGGGAAGTGTCCCGAGGAAACAGGTTTGCTGATGCCTCAGCCTGAGAAGCAGCCATTGCAGGACAAATTATCACCCCAAATGTAACAATTCAAGCAGCCATATTTACAGTGCCTCTTAGTGCGTGGACACCCAGATATACCAAAATGGAGATGGACCATTACTGTCAAAAGGAGGGGGGGGGGCAATTATCAGACACTGGATGGATAGTGTTGCCACTGCCTGAAGGGAGCTCAACCCCTGGTATGACCGTGATTCCTGAAGCACTAGGCCCTGCCTTTGTCCAAGTCTTTCATCAAGCCACACACTATGGAAAAACAAAGATGGCAGATGCTCTGAAGCCATATTTCTATATCTCCTTGCTGGGACCTTTAACTACCTCAGTGGCCCGAAGATGTGTGACTTGTGCCAAGAACAATGCCCGGCAAGGTCCTGTACCACCCCCAAGAGCTCAGTCAGTAGGAGTTACCCCCATGGGAAATATCCAAATAGACTTTGCAGAAATGCCACGAGCAAATGGATATCGCTACTTGCTAGTCCTAGTTTGTACCTTATCTAGATGGGTGGAAGCGTTTCCCACCAGAACTGAGAAGGCCAGAGAAGTCACTAAGGCCTTGCTCCATGAGATCATTCCCCGATTTGGAATACCATTGACTATGGGGTCTGACAATGGGCCCTCTTTTATATCACAAGTAACCCAGCAGCTAGCCCATGCCCTGCAAATACAATGGAAGTTACACACAGCCTATAGGCCCCAGAATTCAGGGAAAGTAGAGAGAATGAATCGGACCCTGAAGTCTCAGATATCCAAACTTTGTCAGGAAGCCCACTTGAAGTGGCCCCAAGCTCTCCCCATTGCCCTTCTCCGAATACGTTCAGCCCCCACCACACCATTAGGAGTATCCCCATTTGAGATTTTGTATGGGAGGCCCCCACCTATAATACAGGGGATAAGAGGGGATATGAATCAAATTGGATCAGAAATCACTAGGCAAGAATTGTTGGCTCTAAGTTCTGTTTTGCAGAGCCTTCATACCTGGGTGCAGGACCAGTTGCCTATCAATCTAACAGAGCCATTGCATTCTTTCAAGCCTGGAGCCTCGGTGTGGGTAAAAGAGTGGAAGAAGACACCGCTGGCGCCTCATTGGAAAGGGCCATACATCATTTTGCTATCTACTCCAACAACAGTTAAAGTGGCCGAGATCGACTCCTGGATCCACCACAGTCGAGTGAAACCAGTCACAGTACCTGAGAGTCGCCCCTGGACTTCGATCACTAATCCTGCAGCACCGTTGCGACTCACGCTGCGTAGAAAAGATCCGTCATCGTAGAGACTTTGTCAACCTGCTCCTGAAAGAGACGTCCTTCAGTTTTGTATCACCCTATCAATCCTTATCTATCTACCTCAATCAACCATCATCTACCTCAGTAATCATCAAAGACTATAATCATGATGATTACAAATTGCTGCTATTTCCTTCTTGCGGTAGCCCTGGGACTCTTGAGAACCACTCTTGCCTTGCCCCCTTGTGCAGCCTGTATAACCACCACCCGAACTGGAATGCAAGTCACTCAGACTCTACTCTATCACTCTTACTACACTTGTACTGGTGTAGTCAGTCAGTGTATCTATAATGGTACAGAACTGAATGTCTGCACAAAGGGAAAGACTCGTACTTGCTTCAGACCCCGACAGAATCCATCTTACTATGTCCTGGAACTGAGATGGAATGATGAAGACGGAGCCCTTGTCAACGCTACAAGTCAGCTCTCTGATCCCACCCAACCTGCGTACCTGTATTTTGATGCTTGTGACTTAATTAACAGAAATAAGTACTACAGGTGTGGATCCTGGGAGCAAGTTAACTATTATGATGATAAGTATATGTGTCCTGAAGGTGCGTACAGATGGGGGATATGCACTGGGATACATTCCCCAACAACATATAGCAAATCATCAGAAGCAGATTACTTCTGTCCAAAATGGGACTGTGTGTACTATGCCACCTGGTCTGGTAGCCCTACAGGACAGACTGGAGATATTCGCAAGGCGCTGCTGGAAAGATTACCCTTACTGAAACCTGAACAGTGCAAGAAAAGCGCCTGCAATCCCCTACGACTTCAGATCTTCGACCCCAGCCAGTGGAAGCAAGGATTTCGATTCGGCCTGCGCATAGCAGGAGGTGGAACTGATCCTGGCACCATTATATTCATCCAGCTGAATGTAAAGACTCATGTATCGTCACCTTATCGCATACATCATACCTTCCATGAGGCCATGAAGGCAGAATTTGTAGTTCCCCATGCTTCACAGAATTTGTTTATCGAACTAGCTGGAGCTGTAGCGTCCAGCCTCCATGTCTCAGACTGTCTCTTTTGTGGAGGAACTCAAATGGGAGACCAGTGGCCTTGGGAAGCACAAGAACTGAATTATTCTGTACCATATAACCAAAATGATGTGCATAACACTACCAATGAATGCGTCCTCGCCCACTCCATAGTGGGTAAACTATGTTTTGCACGAGCAGGACCACAATTGAATGCACCTGTGGGACAGTTGGTCTGTTTGAACCAAAGACATTACAATGCCACTACTGGGAAGACGTCATGGTGGTCAGGTGCCAATACCCCAGAACCTTCTAATACCCTGATCATCTTTCCACATCTCGCCAGGATATGGACAAATCTGGCTACACACAGCACTTGGCAAGCTCCACCTGGACTATACTGGATTTGTGGCACCAGAGCATATGCTAAACTCCCTGCCAAATGGGGAGGAGCGTGTGTTCTCGGAACAATACGACCATCTTTCTTTCTTTTGCCCCTTTCCCACGGAGAACAATTGGGGTTCCCTGTATATAAAAGTCGACAGAAACGAGAAGCTCTGAAAATTGGCCAGTGGGACAAATGGGATGCAACCTCTGAAGAATGGCCACCAGAGAGAATTGTTTCATACTATGGACCTGCTACCTGGGCGCAAGATGGTTCTTGGGGCTACCGCACCCCTGTGTATATGTTAGACCGTATTATACATTTGCAAGCTGTTGTTGAAATTATAACCAATGAAACTAGTAGAGCACTAACCTTGTTAGCTAAACAAGCCACACAGATGCGTACAGCCATTTACCAGAACTGCTTGGCATTAGATTATCTGCTTGCAGCTGAAGGAGGAGTTTGTGGCAAGCTGAATTTAACTAATTGTTGTTTGCAAATTGATAATGAAGGACAGGTTGTAGAAGACATAGCCAATCACATGAGAAAGCAAACTTATGTCCCAGTCCAAACGTGGCATGGCTTGCAACTAGATGGCTGGTTTGGTTCTTGGTTTTCAGGCCTGGGCAGCCTGAAGACACTTGTCATACTTGTATTCTTGATTGTGGCTGTTTGCTTATGTATCCCATGTTTCCTTCCCTTATGCTTGCGTATGCTCAACTCCATTATTGATAGCATTATTGACCGCAAGGCAGCTGCACAAATATTAGCAATGTGGGACTACCCTATACCACGGAGTGATCCCTCTACCATAGTCTAAAGTACTTTACTAAATGTGTGATTTGATTCTCACCCTTTCTCCCTTGCGGGTGTGAATAATCAAAAGGAGGGAATATGATAGGCGATAGCCTAGTTCATCTTGTAAAAGTAGAGCTGTAGCAGAAGGCCTGTCTCTGCCTGTCAGCTAGGCCTGAGTCCCCCTCCCCTACTTTAGAATATTATAAACGCCGCTTTGGAAAATTAAGCTGAACAAGACAGAAATGCCAGTAGTTAGAGAAACAGCTTTGCTCTGCCTTGATAAGAATGTCTTCTGATAAGAACAGTAAAACTTTTCCACTGTTTTTTGTTATAATAACCACAGATGTCTTTTCAGTATTATTGCTTTCACGTTGTATCTCTGCTAGTACACTGACCTTGTAGAGAGTAGCAGACTGAATTTCAGCAGAATATATTTTGTCTAAGCATTTGAGCTATGGCTAGTGCGGCCTGCACAGGGGGAGACAAGTGTAAGCCCGGTCAAAGATGGCTATTGGATGAAGGTACCTGGGCCACCGAGACCAATGAGGAGTTTGGCCTGTATTAGATTGGAGAAGAAAGGTATAAACCATTGCCTGAGACTGTGTGCACATTAAACTGGTTTGAATTCTAGTCAATAGACTCCTGGTTTTATTGGTTGCGGACACTTCGCTATTACAATATTATATTGGTAAATTTGCATCTTTCCATTTCTTTCAAGTATGTAAAATATTGCTTGATGTAATTGTAAAAAGGTAGAAATAAATAATTAAAAAAATAGATACTCTGTGTTTGTCCCATGCTTTTTTAAAATCAGATATCGACCTCATTTCTACCACCTCCACTGGGAGACTATTCCAAGGATCCACCACTCTTTCCGTAAAGAAATATTTCCGCATATCACTCCTGAATCTATCCCCTTTCACCCTCATCCCATGTCCCCTCATAGCAGAACTTGCTTTCAATTGAAAGAGGCTCTCCCTCTGTACATTTATGCCATGGAGGTATTTAAACATCTCAATCATATCACCTCTATCCCGCCTTTCCTCTAAGGTGTACATATTAAGATCCTTAAGTCTGCCTTCATATGCTTTATAATGAAGACCACTCATTTTAGTAGCCACCCTCTGTACCGTCTCCATCCTGTTTATATCCTTTTGAAGGTGCGGTCTCCAGAATTGCACACTACAGTATACTCCAAATGAGGTCGCACCAAAGACTTATACAGAGGCACTATCACCTCCTTTTTTCTGCTGGCCATTCCTCTCCGTATGCACCCAAGCATCCTTCTAGCTTTTGCTGTCTCCTTTTCTACCTGTTTAGCCACTTTAAGATCATAAGACGCAACCTCGCCTAGGTCCCGCTCTTCTTTGGTGGACAAAAGTACTTCATCCCCTATACTGTATTGCTCCCTTACAATGCATGACCTTACATTTTTTAACATTAAATCCCAGCTGCCAAATTCTAGACCATTCTTCAAGCTTAGCTAGATCCCTCCTCATGTTATCTACACCTTCCTGGGTATCTACTCTATTGCAGATTTTGGTATCATCCACAAAGAGGCAAATCTTACCCGACAGCCCTTCCACTATATCATTAACAAAGATGTTAGAATGAATCGGACCAAGGACAGATCCCTGGGGCACACCACTGGTAACATCCTTCTCCTCAGAGAGAGCTCCATTTACCTGTAATCTTTGTCACCTCCCACCCAACCAATTTCTAACCCAAGCAGTAACTTTAGGGTCCATCCCTAGGGTGCTCAGTTTGTTTATAAGTTGCCTGTGAGGAACAATGTCAAAGGTTTTACTGAAAACTAAATACACCACATCTAGGGCTCTCCCTCGGTCCTACTCCCTGTCAAAGAAATCTATCAGATTTGTCTGACAAGACCTGCCTCTGATGAATCCATGCTGCCTCGGATCCTGTAATCTGCTGGACTCCAGAAACCTCACTATTTTCTCTTTCAGCAGTGTTTCCAATAATTTACTCACCACAGAAGTTAAACTAATTGGCCTGTAGTTTTCAACCACATCCTTACACAATCACAACATGAGCCTCTCTCCAGTCCTTTGGCACCACTCTCGATTCCAAAGATGCATGGAAAGGGTCAGTCAGTGGAGCTGCTAGAACGTCCCCAAGTTCCCTCATTATTCTAGGGTGTATCCCATCCGGTACGATCGCTTTGTCTACTTTAAGTTGAGCTAGTTTCTCACGAACACAGTCTTCTGAAAATTGTTCAAGATGTCCTTTGTTTCTGTTCCTGTTTATGGGTGTTTTCTGAGGTCCTGCTCCTGGTTCTTCATCTGTGAAAACACAGAACAGAAATATTTGTTAAGCAATTCCGCTTTATCCTTATCAGCTTCTACATATTCCCCCCCTGCACCCTTGAGTCTGACAATACCACTTTTGCCCTTCCTCTTCTCACTAACATATCTGAAAAATGTCTTATCCCCCCCATTTTATTGCATTGGCTATTTCCTCCTCTTTTTGAAACTTTGCTTGCCTGACTACTTTGCTAGCTTCGTTGGGTTTTTCCAAATATAGAAGCCTGCCTTCCTCTCTCTGTGATCTCTTGTATTTCATGTATTTAATGTTAATAGAGCATTAGTATGGAAGAGAGATCAAACCAGGGATGGGAAAGAACACTTTAAAATTCCTGATAGGGAGGTCACGTGAGGGCATGTGCAAGTACTTTTATCTTCATTTTTTCTCCATAAAATTGGTTGGCCTTGTGACTGAGGAACATCTGAAGGCTTGGCAAAACTAGCTCTGATATTGTTGGGGTCCAAGCAATGTGTCCCAAACACAGATAGTCTGGACTCAGCCCCCTAAGAATTGGCTCAAGAGGTAGAAAAAATACTGGAGCCAAAGTTCGACCAAGTGCTACAAAAGCTGGAAAACATGGGAAAGGCGATGGCGGAGATTGGGAGGAAGATTGAGGAAGTGAGGTACACCAGTCTTAAAATGCCTGTGGTATACAAAATGCCCTCAAGATGGTGCCATTACTCCTGAGGTGAGAGATTCATGTGCCTGATAAGATGTTTCAATATAAGGAAAAGTCAAAGGGAAACCCAGGAGTCCTTCTGAAACGTCTACATAACTACACCTTTCACTACTTTACCCATGATTCTGCCAACAGGAGAATGACACACAGACCTTCTTCTCCCCTTGCTGAAGAATCAGAAAATTCTCTAGCTCCTAAAATTTAGATAGTTTTCCGTCCTTGCACCGGAAGAACACACCTCTTATATAGAACACTGGGGGTCATTTTCAGTCACAGCGGCCGGCACTGCCAAAGCATTCATCATCACTTTAAATTCCCTGTACGTATTAGTGTATGTGTCTCATATCCCCTCGTTTTAAATGTATCCCCCAACCGCTTTGACCCGGTGAAAAGCGGGATATAAATGCAGCTAAATAAATAAATAAAATTAAACCAGATATCCAATGCCAGTGCAGATCTAGTGATCGACCCTGAATATCCAGTTTCATTAGATTGATATTTTGCAATCCAGTTAGCAGCAATATTCAGACACCATCCGAACTGCAAACCCGCCTAACGTTAGGACACCCTTTCACCTGTAGTTTAGCTTTTGGTTAGTAGCTGAACACTGCCTCATACTGGCCACCTCTCAAACATGACGGCATTAACCTAGTGCCACACTACACAAGCAATTATCACGCAAAAACCAGAACCAGTACAAGACGTGATAAAAGTGGAAAGACAGAGTCCTTTATTAAATCCTTGACCACCCGTCAGGGGTATGTCAAGCATAGAACTAAAAACAGAAACATATAAATGAAGAGCTTACTTAACCCTCTCCTCACCAGCAACCTACTGGGTTCTTGAAGCTACAGAAAATGTCATTCAAAAACAATGGGAAGGTTAATAAAATACACACATCTATATAAAAATACACCAAAGCTTTAGTGGAGAGAAACTGAGAGAAACACGTTCTCCCTGTTTACTCTAACTTACTAGCCATGGTTCACTTTATTTATAAGGCTCTTTTAGATGATACAGCATAATTTCACTTTATCATTATATGTCAAAGATGACGTATTTATCATATCGTAGGTCAACTTTATTCGATGTGGGTGAGTGTGCGGAGACATACATGGAGTCCAAGACGTAACTGTTTACTGCTACATAGATCATTATGAGGAGACATACAGGATTCCAAGACATAATTGACCTAATTGACATAATTGTTTACTGTTGACAGCTTGATATCTAATAACCCTGAGTACTGCTTGATATCTACTAACCCTGAGAGTATTTTAGCTAATAACCCTGAGACAGAGAGGCTAGAGTACAACCTGCCCTTTTTCTTTATTTATATAAACCTTCACTTAGTAAGCAAATATATGAAGTTTTATTTCTAAGCAAGGTTCTGAACAGAATTAACTCTTTCTCAGGTTTAGTCAGTCTAATAGTGTACGGTACCCTGTACAATCATACATGCTTTCAGTCCCTCCTCTGATTCTGGAAAGAATCATTTTTAAAGTAAGGAAACTCATATATTGTCATTGAAGTGGAAATAAAACTAGATTCTGGGCCAATCCATCTACTGATGTTTTACAGAAAGCTGTGAAAGGTGAAGAGGTGGAAAGAAGCCAGTGCTGACATAGAGAAACAGCTGTCAGTACATAGAGGAGTAATACTTCTAGATGAAACATCCCAAAATACCAAGCAAAAACGCTAACATGCCTTGCAAAGGCCTGAATACTGAATTCCAAAATGAAGGAACAAGAATCAGTGAGAGCTGAAAAGGATTTACATAACTCTCACTTGAAACTAAAGTACGGTTGCTAACTTTATCTAATAGGCCTTTCACTATTTTCCATTAGTATCAAGCATACTACAACAAAAATCAACTATTATTCCACACACACCATTTCCTTTGCTAGGAGAAAACCATTCAGTTCTGGACTGCATAAGCTGACACTATGGGGGATGTTTACTAAAGTGCGGTAAACGTGAATAACACGCGTTGTATGACGTTAACGACCGCAAGCGCAGTATAACGCGCGTAAACACGCGCCAACGACCGGTAACGTCATACTACGCGCGTTGACCGCGCTTAACGATCGTAAAGCCCCGCGGCGCGTTAAAACAGCGCAGAAGGTGGAGAGTGGGCGGAGAGAAGGGGTCAATGGGCGGAGAGGGGGCGGGGAGAGGCTCCCCCTCACTAACGCGCTGTAATTCTGAGCTCAATTCCAACGCGAATGAAAACCTGCCGTTGAAGGCATCTTTAAAGGTAAGAGAAACCATTTCCGTCAGCAATGTACAGAGAAACCCGGGTAACACACAAAACGTGAGCAGTGTGATACATGTGCACAGAATGAAATGTCACAGAAGACAATAAAAATGACCAGAGGAAACCCCTTTAAAAACATAAATCAGCTGTTAAACAGTGATAGCAATGGACAACAAGGAACAGCACTCCCTGGAAAGCACAAAATAAAAACCTAATGATATGTGGAAGGGTTCACGCTTCGCAGACCCTCTAAAAGGGAAAGTCACTGTAATGGAGCTGACCTGGGAGTGTAGTGTAATGTCTCCCAATGATATCATTGTTGCCCAGCTTGGATATGGGTGTGTGTCCCTCCTGTGAGGTCCCCCTGAGGTGTATGTGCACCGTTGTCTGCATACAAGGGAAATGAGGCCACAGTAAACCTTTTGCAGAGCAGAGTCCCTGACCAGCCAGGCAGGTTATACTAACACCAGGGACAGCACTGTCTCTGTGGCCCCAGTGTGGTGCAATGGACACAGCCAGTGCCTGTAAGACCAGAGGGTCACAGGTTCAAATACCAGCTGGGACTGCCGCCAACCCAGTCACAATAGTCCTACCCACCACTAAAAAGTGAAAGTAAAGACACACCTTTAATGCAGAGAACAAAGGCATGGTCTATTTTTACACCACACCAAACACAGACACCAGAAACAGGCACAGCAACGAAAGCTGAGCCCCTCAAATGCAGCCCTAGAGGGCCCCACAGCATTCCTGTCCCATGCTGTCCCATCAAAGATGCCTGTGCTGCATAGCTATGCCCCACCCCCATGGTAGGCAGATGTAGGTCAGGCATATGTATGAGGGACAGCATGAAAACACAAATAAAACGTGGAAAATAGCAGAAAGAAAACTGTAAACATCACAAGTCAGCTGGGCAACAGTGATAGCAATGGGCCACAATAAAAAACACACTCCCTGGAAAGCGAAACCAAAAAAAGAAAAGATACTTGGAAGGGACCACGCTACGGAGACCCTTTCAAAACACATCCCCTGTTATTGGAGCATTCGCGGGAGTGTCGTGTATTGTTGCCCAATGATATAATTGTTGGCCAGCTTGGTCATGGGGGATTGCCCCCTCATGCGAGGTCGTATGTGAGGTTACGTACAAATTGCCTCCATACAAGCTATATGAGTCCACAGTAAAATGGTGCAGAGCAGGGTCTCTGACCTGTCAGGCCAGGTATCCCATCTCCAGGGATCGCATTGTCCCTGTGGCCTCAGTGTGGTGCAACAGACACAGCCAGTGCTTCTAAGACCAGAGTGTCACAGGTTCAAATCCCAGCTGGGGCCATGCCAATCCTGCCCACATATTCTCCCCACAACTAAACTGTGATGGAATGGTCACACCCTTATTGCTGGGAACATACGCATGGACAAAACGCCAATATTTTACCACACCAGATATAGGCGCATTACCCAGAGCATAGTCCCCTAAATGCAGTCCTGGAGGGCCCCACACCATTCAGTTACCATGCTGCCCCCAATAAAGATACCTGTGCTGCATAACTATGCCCCCCCCTGGTCTGCAGATGTAGCCCATGCATATTTATGAGGGACAGCATGAAAACCCGATCAGTGCCTGGAATGACAGGACTGGAGTTGTGGAACCCTGCCGTAAAGCAGCAGCTAACAGTGACACCCACCCACCCACAGGCCCCATTGGCCAATGAAACCCGAAGAGGTAAGACAATTGGCCCTGCTGTCAACTCCCAATACTAGCAGGTGCATACCTTAGCAATGGCACCCTACACATGGGTATATGGTACACACGCACTAAAAGTTGCCAATGATAAAATGCAGAACTCATGTCCTATGTAAAGCACATTGTGCACATTGAGCTCCACCACAACAAGCAGTCAGATGTCTGTGGTGTGTGCTGCAGGTCTGGCCCCTGACAGTGTCCAACACCCTTGGGAGTGATCCACAAGAGTATGTCGTACCACATCCATGCATGTACTGTGCCCATGACAGGTGTGGTGTGTATGGCTGCAGAACCCGCCTACAGTATCACAATGCTGGCATAGGTGTGGGGGTGGCTGTCTGTCCAGCCAGTGTGTGGTGGCTGCAAACACCGTCGACAGGCCACACTGCCAGCAATGTTGCCAGTAGTGGGCTGCCAATGTGCATAATGAGTAGCAAAGTACTATGGGTAGAGGTCGGACAAGGCGGGCTGGCCAGGGTGTATATGCACAGGGCAAAGGGCAGTGACAGGTACATTGTAGTGCCAGGCAACCACCTGCCCAGACAGGGTGACCACGGTAGATACCGCTGCAAGCTCAGTGTCACCCTGAATGTGCAGTGACCACAGCATGTCTAGGCTCCACCATGGTGCTATATAGTAGTTCACTCATGTGATAAATATGGGTGTTCCCCTGGGGCCCAGTAACAGATGTATCTGCTGGCTGTGTATGCTGGCACCCCAGTTCTGGGTGCAGGCATCTCTGCTGGTCACTAGCAGCCTGTTTGCAGCTGGTAGGTGATGTGATGGAGTGGCCTGCAGGGTGTGTCGGCCTGCACCAGGGGAATTACAGATAGTGGTTGGGATTGTCATTTTATACCAAGTCCCAATGTCTGATTGCTCCTGTGGCATGCATGTGTCTGGATCTCCAGTGACTGACCTGTGGGGTGTCTGCACCTCAGTAGGACTAGGGTTAATGTCCCCCTCCACTGGCACCTTCCAAGGGAGGTAGAATGTGCAGATTATGATGGGTGACCCTGTTTGCCACCCGGGGGGGGGGGGGGCGGTGGGGCATGGGTCTACACCTGCCCCAAACAGACAGAGATGTCCAAGGTGGTCATGCAGAAAATATCTATCTCACACAGTAACACTGCTGTGGACTTGCGCCATGGACCCTTTCAGCCATGGACGGTGCTGAGGACCTAGGGCTGGATGCCCCACTGCACACTCAGGGTGAGCAGAGTACCCGCACAATGTGGTGTTGGGCAGGTCCTCAATGCCAGTACAACAAATGGTCAGTACCCCCTATAAGGGCAAGGGGCTGTGGGGGGTGCACATGACAATTTACCCCTACCATGTCCAGAGTCTGTGGGGATGCATTCCATATGGTGTGCCTGTGTGGAGAGCTGATTAGCATGTGCAGTGCATCATGGGGGTGACTGTATTATTCAATCCCTCTGAAACCGCAGCACGAGCTCGTAGCCATTGATAAACCATGGCACAGCACACGTACATCTGGTAGCAGAAAGCATAGGTGCACGACACCCTACAGAGTCTGTAATATATGAGATGCCCGCACTGCTGAAACCCCCACGTACCCACACACATAAAAGAAAACATCCCCAGGCTCAATGGTACGCGCGGCGCTGCACACGTACCAACGCACGTAGCTCGGCTCACATACGCAATGTCCTGTCAAAAAGCCTCCCCAATCCCCCTCCAATATACAGGCCAATGCCCCTGCCAATATACAGGCCATTGCCTGGGACTCGAACCCATGCTGCCCGTATCAGCTGTCAGTGCAGTAACCATTGTACTACAGCTCTGTATGGGTCAGGGATGTTTGCTGGCAACCCTCCGACACATAACAGACATATACATGCCCCCACACCCACTGAATAATGTGTGGGTGTGTTTACTTACACCCCATACGGACAGCAAACATAGACATGCCCCCTCACTCACTATCTGATATATGGGTGTGTTTGCCTGCATCCCTCCGACACGTCCAGGAAATAAAATATAATTGGCGCTGCCCCCTCCCTCATTGTGTCATGTACAGAGTGCTTCTGCTAATGCCACCTTGAACCCATGCTGCCCGTATCAGCAGTCACTGCAGTAACCATTGTGCTATAGCTCTGTATTAGTCTTGTATGTCTGGGTGGCTTCTTATGCTTAACGCGCGGTGGCCCGCTAACGCGCAGGGTTACGCTCGTTAGTTTTGTAATGCGCCAGTTAACGCTCGTTGGTTTCGTAACGCGCGCTAGGTCTTCCGCGGTCCCGCCCATCTCCTTATTTGGGGGTTTGTCTTCTTAACGCGGCTCCTAACGCGAATTGCACTAACACATTTTAGTAAACATACCCCTATGTTTACTGGACCTTGCAATACACACTAATTGCCTCAGTAAAAAGCAGAGCAGCCACTATGACTTCATCCTGAGGGGACACATCCCTTTTTCTTCTTAGAGATTTGTTCAGGATGGATAACAAATTAATATAGTAAAGTTCAATTCACTATGGGGTATCCACCAGGGCTATATAGCAAGCACCTGACCAACCTCTGGGAAACTCTGCACTATAAAAATACTAACCGACATCAATTCACAAATCGGAGATTACAAAAACAGCACAACAAAAAATAAAATACCAGAAAACTATGTTTCACAATATACCAAACAGTAAACCATGTTTGAAGAGGTTAAGAAAGAGAATCAGAAGTGCAGAGAGAAAAATTTCACAGTTTGCGAAAACGTGCAAGAACCTCGAAGTACTTGTGATCATTTTGCACATGAAAAACTCGAAATGCACAGTCCAAAATTAACAATACAAAAAACAACCTGGACAACTCGAAGAAACGTCTGCAGCCCTTTTGCAATGGAAAAAGAAACATGGCTGTCGTGGGGCGAGCATACAAGAACTACAACAGGAGAACAGAAGATTAAAGGAGCTGAACAGACATGCAAAAGGTGCTCCTACTTTTGCCAAACCACAGAAACTAAATTACCAAGCAGACAATATTGAAGAGAGACAGATAACAGCAATGTCTGGCTTGCAAAGCAAATTCAATGAGCTGCAGCAAAAATACTGAACCACTAAGATGTGAGATTCAGGAACTCACTGAGGACAAGATATATTCTGTATACAATTACTCAAAACCCTCTGAGGCATGACCATTAAATTATTTCACTTTAACGCCGGTTAGGTATGCCTAGGTCTGAACTAGAGGCATCCAAAAGGGTAGCTAGAACTACACACTTGGTTTCCATTAATTGACATTACTTGTAAGTTACTGAAATACTGTACATAGGATCTTCATACCTATATCTTTAATTATTCTAGGTTCTGTGTTTGTATTTGTGTTTGTATATGACTATATGTCACAAAACTCCTCAAAGGTCTTAGGCCTAACTCTTGGTAAAAATCCATGCTGAGGAGCTGTCACTGTTGGAAGGCAAACAGCAAACTTTAGGGCATGTTTACTAAACATTCTTATCGTGCGGGGCCGCGGTAGTGTACCTGTGCCATATAAGGAGTGGGCGGATCAGGCTGCCAAAAGAAAAAAACCGGGAGTAAGCAACCGGACGTGTGCGCGTCACGGTAATGTGCGGGGTCGACATTAGCGCGCCAAAAGGCAAAGTGGCGCGCTGCCGGGTATAGAAAACACCCGAGCCGTAGTACAACGGTGAAGACACTGACCAATAGTGCAGGGGCCATGGGTTCAATCCCCCATTGTGCACAACGACAAAGGCCAGCTGAGACAGCAACTGTAATGATTAAAATTATTTTAGGAGGCAAATAAATTTTGAACGGCATAAGGCGGTGCACAGTTCTCTTTCAGCGGCATAAGGAAGCGCACAGTTCTTTTTGGGCGGCCTAAGGCGGCGCACAGGTCCTCTTGTGCGGCAGAAGGCGGCGCACCGGTCATCTTGGGCGGCAGAAGGCGTCGCGCTGATAGGCACAAAGCGGTGCGCCGATAGGCACAAGCACAGGAACGGAGCCACAGCACATTGGTTAAAACACTGACCAATGGTGCTGGGAGCAGGGGTTCAATCCCCCCCCCCCCCGTGTACACTGAAGGCAGTTGTCGGTGTTTGTTTTCTATTGGAGTCACAGAAATTATGGCCGCCAGAGGTGCGTGCGCTGCTGTACGTAAAGCGGCGCACTAATGGTATTGGAGGCCTCTGATGACTGGGAGGCATAAGTCGCGCAATGATGGGAAAGCAGAGGAACCGAGCAACAGCATGATGGTCAGAACACTGACCAATGGTGTAAGGAGCAAGGCTGTGAACACCCGCAGTGCACACTAAAGACAGCTGGCTGAGGCATAGGGGGCTGTGGTGCTGGTCAGAAGGGTGTGTGGCAATGTTTTATGAGGAATAATAATTTGGGAGAGGTAAATGGTGTTGTGCTGATTTGCAAGCACCCAAACACAATCAGTGTACAATGGTGCAGGGATCAGGGGTGCAATCCCACACAATGGCAAATGAACATGTCTGGCGGAGACAGCACCTGTAAGGGGTAAGATAGCCCCATTAGGGTGTTATCGCATATCTGTGGAATAAGTGGTTTCCAGCAAATGTACTCTCAGAGCACTGTAACATAACGTGCCCTTGAAGTCACCCCACAGGACACATCTCCAAATGCAGTGTCCACCACGCCACCCAACAATGTTGGTGAAATAGTGGCCGAGGGGGCGCCACATAGGGTGCCCTATGAGGCGGGGAAAGGTCACAGCACTCTTTCTGCTGTTAGCACTGTGCATTGTAACGTATGGAAAACATAAGTAGTTGTGCTGACACAGTTCGTGCATATGTGATTTATCAGTGAGGGACTGCAGACAGCCCCTGGTGTCTGATATCCACAGGGTGTCAGAGTTAATCTCATATTGCAATCCTCAGCCTGGGCCTGTCTGCAGCCCTTTGCTCCGAGATCAGCAATGGCAGACCTGGGTCAGTCATTAGTTACACACCAAGGAGGGGCTGCAGACAGTCCCAAGTGACGCATATCAACACAGAATCAAAGTCAATATCATCCATTAAACTGCCCCATTACCTCTGGAGATGGAAATCCACAGAGTAACACAGCTCCATGACAGCCAAGGTCTGATGAAAAAACACACACGCCTATGTCATGTATGTAGAAAACTGGTGAATACAGCAATGATGTTGCAGGGGTCATGGTCTGCTCCAGTTAATTAATAAGGGTGGGTGAGGTATGTTCCCACTCTGTGATCAAGTGTACAGCAACCACTCCTGGCATAGTGAGACAATTACACCCTTGTGCCATATATTATTGCACCTTTTATGGTGCAGCAGATGTAACATCACAAACATACCCTGTCAGCAAAGGTGAACTGTAATCTATGTCCATAGGCCATGTTGAAAGGCTGTCCACTCCCAGGCCACTATCGTAGGTACATCATAAGCTGTGTCAATCAAAGGTGTGCCAGAAGATGCCATAAGGACGTATAGGTAAAAGCAGAAAGCTGAGCCAATAACAGTAACATCCCCCAAGCTGAATGCAAATAGAGGAATGTGCTAAACACACACATAACACAAACACTGCACAGAGCAGAGAAGACAGACAATATCAAATTAAATGAAGGACCTACATAAGTTGATGGGCTGCCGAAAGCAGCTGCAGGCCATGTGACACCCATAAAATGTGAAAAACATATCATGGCCAGCTATATCCATGCACAGATTGATGGTAATGTACCCTGCTACACTGACAGTGTGAGACAGAGGATGTGCAGATGTGTGTAGTAGGGGAGTCTGAAATGGAAGAATATGTGAAATATCAGGATGACGGTGGAGTACAAGTGCTAGGCAGAGCACACACAGGAGAGGCAAGCAGGTTGAGATGCAATGCACGAATGTGTGTTAGTCGATGACGTGGTTTAGCAGCATGCACATCAGGGTAGGATGGCACATAGCTGGCAGAGAAAGGATGGATGGAAGGATGTCGCACAACTCAGTTAATGGTACAATGTGGGCATGCCACTGATGTACACACATATGACTATCACACTAATGAAAAGCACATATGCAGGACAAGCAATAACATACAACACTGCAGACAGGAACCACACAAACGACCAGTACTACAAATGTAGACGCCTAAAATGGTAACACACACCGCCCATGTGAGGCACAACAAAGTCTACATAACCAAAATAACGCATGCCAGTACACAAAACGCCTGCTGGCTGCCATGACAAACAAACACAAAAACAACTAATCTGTAGTAAATGCACATGCAGATACACCATGTACAGAAAGAATTTGCACTCTGTATCTTGCAACAACAACACCTGCACAAACACAATGAAATGTCCTGCACTGAATACAGCATGCAAAACAGGGATATAATTAAACACAACGCCATCAGAGGATGTTCCCTGGATCAGGTGAATAATCAGGAGAAGAACAGGAGACAGCTCAACATGCAATAAGGTGTAGCACACCAAACACCTGAATCTCATCAAAAAGAAAGGGCCACATGCAACAGGATGTAAAGACCCTAAAGTGTGAGGTCGTTATTACACAACAAATGTCATGGCTAGGCAACACACAGGATGCACCCTTTTCTACAGTGAAGACAGTAAAGGGTGTGTGTAGAGCTGAGGAACCTGTTGGTACCTCATGGCCGAGTGAGGCCATTAGAGATGTTAAAAACAAAACATGTGCGGAAAAAACATGCATACAGCACACGTCAAACACATGACCATAGCCAATAACAAAAAGCAATCAATGAGCACACTCTAACACAAAGATCCCAAAGGGCGTGTGTGGATGTCAAGCGTACATAGACAGTGATGTGCCATGTGGCTGTCACTAACACAGCTGGCACTGTACAAGGATGTGAGCATAGGTGACCCATGTACATGTCCAGCAAACAAACACATAAAGGGGATGTATGTGCAAATACCGGAGGACTAACATAGTGAAGTGAAACATGGCTTGCACACCAAACAAACAGTGAACAAGTCACAGAAGCACCCCATGTGGCCCATGGCAGGTCATGTAACCCACCATCACCTAGCAACAACAAAAACATCATCTACACCCTGTGACATTGAAAGGAAAATGATGGATCCATGGGCTCACAAGGAGTCATGACTGATACAAAGTCACACATTGAGCATGATGACAGACCTGAAATGCAAACACCACACGAAACACATATTGGGTAAATACAGAACTTTATTTGGTTTGCACATCACAAATAGTGTAGACAGTGCCATCATAATATCAGGGCTGGCCGCATCACCTCGGAAAGTGCTCAAAACCTTTAGCATGTCACAAAGCCACCTCCTACAGAAAGGTAACTTGGTTGACAACAAATTATCCACACCAGATATAATGTGCATCAGGTGCATACTCTGCACCTGACACCAGACCCCAAGCGCCCCCTTGCTGCTGCATGTCGCAAATGTGTCACCCACATATGAGTGCATGTACAGATGAGATGATGCATGCTGAAGACCCAATACACCTCATCTGTCCCTCAGAAAATACCCAACTGTCAAAACAGGGGTCAGACTAACTCCAAAAAGATATTTGGTGCAAAGGACTTTAATGTTCAAAAACATGACAGAAAAGTAATGATGATACTCACATCCCAATGCCCGATATGGGAGTACAAGCTACACCACTATGGACACAAACAATCATGTAAATCACAATAAGCATCTGCTAACAAATACCACATGCACATGACCACAGACATAATACCAACTCAACAACCAGCAGAAATATGCACATATTACACCATCAAGGAGGTCAACATGCAGTGTTGGTGTGGGGAAACAGTGCATCGTCACATATACCAGGATACATGGAATTTCCCAGTAAACAAGTAGTATTGACACCCACACTGCCACACTGCAAACATAATGTGGCAATGTGAGTGTCGCTAACACAAGCCATAGTCATGACCGTGAAGACGGGAAATGCAAGGTGTGTACAGACATGCAGACTGTCATGTATGCACAGTACGCAAACACACGAAGCAGCATATAAATAAGGAAATAATGGACAAACATATCACCTAAATCCACACAGAAGCCATAGGTCCACATGTGGTGTCACAGAAACATAGTCAGTGAGATGCACAAGCACCAGCCACATGGCAACATGATACAGTGATGCCACACATGCATGTAAACACCCATGGGTCACTGAAAACATCATCCCAAGATGGTCTTGTGTTTGAAAACATTGTGGAGTTTAAATGGGGATCATGTCCAGGTGGCAAATAGGTTGACGTAGACAATAGGAGCACTCCATCGTTGGCCACATGACAAATACATGGGCTGTATGCTTGTGTTGTAAGAAAAACATTAGAATATCATCGGTGCCATGTCACAGCCATGGTACAAAACATGAGACACCCAACTGTGACAAAATGTAACACCTACAATGTCCATGTCAGTTGCTGCTGCACAAGGGGGGATCATCGTAAAACGTCAGAATTGTATCTAAAATCCAAACACTCATGTTAAAAGTGTCTTTGAGGCTCAAGACATGCATAGTCAGGGGTCTGTGATCAATATACCATAGTCCTTCGAAGTCCATGTGTGTCCCCCACAATGAGGAGCACGTCCTGCCAATCAATTGCATCAGCAGTGCTATCGACACCTCTGTCAGGGTGAAAGCAGTAGTCAAAAATCAATAATGTCTATCCCAGTCATGTGTTGCACTCTCAGAGGTAAAACATCCAATGGCAAAATGTCATAGCAAAGAGTTGCATGGTGGTCTGTCCTCAAACAGGTGGGTGTTGTTGACAACAGTTGCAGTGTAAGAGATGTGCCCGGTATGTCCACTGTCCTGTGTCAGGAGAGGAGAGGTATGTAATCGTCAGACACCTTTGAAAAGAAACACAAATGTCATAACGTCACAGCTGTGCAAATGCTGAAGAAAGGAATGCAAAGTCAAACAGGACATGATAGCAATATGAAACATAACCATGTGGCCAACATCATTATGCCTCAACACAGACATGGTTGTCACATGGATATGTTAATGTCCATGCGCCTGTCACACAGGTGTGTTGCAGCTACACACCATATGCAGCTGTTCATGTGAGTCTAGAGAAAATGTTACATGCCCATCAGAACAACATTATATCATCAACAGTGAAAGACAGATGTAATGAACCCCAAAGAAAACCAATACACATACCGTGTGTGTGCATCAGGTGTAGCTCATCAATCGCTTGAGCCACTACACAACAATATCAGGAACACCTGAAGGTAGACAATGTCAGCAAAAGCTCGAGATTCACCATGGCAAGCCAACGTTGATGACGGTCCAGATTATGTGCATATCTGTAAACACAAATGAAAACAGACCAGTGCTTAATGACAACAAAAGAAACATGTTTTCTCAATGCACACAACACATGTCCATAATGTTGACAACGTTTACACCACTATGTAAGAGGTAGCATAGTCACAACAGACACCCAGAGGCACACACCCCTAACAGCACATGATAATGTATGATGTCGGAGCAATGCAACATCACACAGGCAAACGACAAATACACACACCCACAGTATGGAAATGTCTAATTGACATCTGTAACACATGGCCTGCATGTGCACAGGTGTAGATCTGTAGATATAACGGCCCAGTGACCATGCAATGATATCATGGTGTTGTCTGAGAGTACATTGTTTGGGGACAGAAAACGTGCAGCCAAACATCACAATACAACAACCTACACACACATGCAGGTCTGTTTCACATGTCACAGTGAAAGTGTGGTAGAGGACATGCTTAACCAAGACACAAGGGAATATGAGTGACACCAGCAAGAGATGGTTTACTGATGCTAAACGTAGAATATTGGAAAACAAATCATCTGTGCAATATGACAGATCAATAGGAACATATGATTTCAATTAGTGCGGTCACACACAATGTCTATGTACAACCACCTACCAAAACAAAATGATTAATTGCTGATGTAGAGACACATGGCAAAGCACCAGACCAACACCATCCAAACCACGTATGTCCTCTGCACATGGAGACACAAGATAAGCAAACAAATGTCATGTTATAGCCATGAATCACACACTGCACCGTCATGTCCCCAGCTATCACACCCCACAAGAGCCCTCAATTAATGACTGCTCCCTATCACAATGTACAGATCACATACATGTCAGAGGCATCACGGAGATGTCTAACGAGATCCTGAGGTGTGTGTAGTGTGTCCGACCCCTCCCTTACCTCGCTGTCCGTGTACACACAGAGCAATTCAGGGGTATGCGCACACCATTCTGTTGTCTCAGTCGCAGAGTGCACTATAAACCTTTTATCACCATATTGTGACAAAAGACTCCTCTACCTGTTTAATGTTGTGCCAAAGTTGTATGTTAATCCACTTACAATAGGGAAAAGCATTGGATATCTGCGCTCCCACCTCATGTATTCCCGTATCATAAACATATCCTGGTTTGTACATCTCATACCGTCTGTAATATTAACAGTTATGTTCTGATGATGTGCACAAATAACATGCATAATGTGTTGCATGTGTTAAAATGGACCACCCCATGTCTGCATGTGACAAACCCCTGAGGGCTGCATGCCATCCCAATGTGTGTTAGTCTGAACGTTGAAACATGCATACCCTACATGTGCACCTCTGATAAATAGCTGGCACCTATGTCTGTGTATGTAAGTCAACATAATCATGCCTTGCTTGTGTCTGCAAGATATTTGCTCATATGGTCTGTGTTCACGTGACCTACACACATACACAGCCTGTAGCTAACGCATGATGGATGATGTTGCAAGAGCATCAGCAAGATATGCCATCCAATCCATTAAATACCTGCTATAACACAAGCAACACCCACATGCTGTGATCCAACTGGCTATTGTAAAACACCCTTTGCTGTATCTGGCTGATACATCTCACCATGTGTGTAGATACCCATCACTGCAGTGAAGGTAGACTCACCAAGTTAAAAGTGTTTTATCACAACCCCCTGGCTGCACAATGCAGAAGGTCCCCATCCCTAACCACATCCATGTCATGGCTACCTGATCAACAATACATTTTGACACACGTCATGTTTGACATCCACATACCACCCAAACTGTTAATATCATCTCCCCATACTAGCATCAACTATGTTTATTGTGCTTTATGTGACATGTTGCTACACACATGAAGAGCACACAAACATAGGTATGTCACAGGAGCCTAATACCAACATAAACATCACAAATGTGTCTAATCGTAGCGCTCCACAATGGACAACAGTCAACAAACAGGGAGTGACCGTCCAACATGAACATATCAACATATGGCTGACACTGTGTGGCACACATATCATGTAAGATAACACCTTCTGGTCTGACAACAGCTGTTTATATCAGAAGCATACACTACCTGTGAATTGCACCCTCCAAACAAACCACACAGATACCAACAAACCCCCACATCATCTGCCACCAACTGCTGTTGTGCAAATCCCACATTATTTGTGGCACACCCATGGACATATGTGATGTTGGCATTCAGAGTCAACTGGTACTGCAGTGTGTCATCCAGATTCCATGTTAACATTAACACATAACACAATAAACATTACACACATTGTATAGCACATGTGTGTCGTAAGCGACTTAATACGTACATGTGAACAGCTCTGCAATCAACCTCCGCCTGAACGCTGAGCCCTCCCGTGTGTCACCACTGGCACGTACAGGGGGGCACAATGGATCCTCCTCAAGATCCTCATTAATTTCTGCAGGGATATCGTGCCTGAGAGCAATGTTGTGCAGGATGCAACAGGCTATGATTATCTCGGCAACAGTGCGTGGCTCATATTGTAAGGCCCCGCCTGTCCTATCCAGACACCTGAAGCGACTCTTCAAAACGCCAAAGGTGCGCTCTATGACAGAGCGGCTGGAGGCATGGGCCTCATTGTACCTCTGCTCTGCACGTGTCCGTGGCTGACGAACAGGAGTCAGCAGCCAGGGGCAACAACCATATCCTGCATCACCTGCAGAAAGAAATGTTGCATGTAAATGTAGGGGTCCATGTGACACAGTCCTGACAGCTGTGTCGACATGAGAAAGAAACCAACAAGACAGTGTGACAACAATATACAGCTGCAAACTATGCAGCTCTATCAGATATACATATGATGACATACAAGCTAAACATGGCTTATCCAGCCCGTAAACACATATCAAATATCACAAACGACCATAGTCACCCTTAAATAATGTGTGTGTGTGTGTGTGCTACATGCATATGGTGATGCAGTTACTGTCCACATCTGCAAACCCACAATGGTGACACCACAATAGCAATCCAATGCTCCCATAATCACAGGGTATGTCTCATCAATAACCAAGGGAAAACACACAGCCATTTGCGTGTGGCACACATACACACCATGTATGCCATGGTGGTAGGTAAGAATGAAAAGCATATCACCTGTAGACATCCTGTTTATGAATGGCAACATATGATGTTTATTTTGTCAGGCAAAATAAACTGTGTATTGTTGCGCGCCAATGCCTGTCATAGCCATAGTCTTCCCAGTCCCCATCCTGTACACATCCCTCTGAAGGTGCGGTCGTCCAACATGCACACTGTGCCCGTCATTAGTTTGCCCCCAAAACATATGCATAGGCACATAACCGTCCGCTGTAGCTGGTTCCCATACCGCTGTGTATGCACCCACGTAGTCCCCTTGCTGTAACTGTACATTTTACACAATGTGATGTGAAATGAGAATGGCCAGACAAGATGGCACAAACGTACCCTCAACTACAGTGTCAGAGGCTACTGTAAGCACTACATATTGTTGCAAGTCTGCTGTGACATAGGCAATATGTCTGGCCAAATATATGCACACGTGTTTTCCCTGCTGGAAACCTCAACATCATCTATCAGATATTAATATACACCTACTCATGTCAGATATTGAGCCCTGGGTGACAACTCCATCACAGAGTGCGTGTGTCAAACTGACACGCACATGACATGTGTGTACTATTAGGGTTATCCAGAACCAGACATGTTAAATGACGGAGAAACATTATCCAGCAATTAAACATCATCACAGGTGTATGTTGTGGACAAAACCACCCCACCAACCACCCCATGTTTGCATATGTTACCAACATGCACTATGAGGTCATCATCAACAACATAGATGTCTGCACTGAGGTGGCAGCACATGTACAACATGTGCATATAACGGTCATAGACTGTGAGGATAATCATGATGTAGGGTTAATGTTTCTAGTCGTACCAGACGTACAAAAACATGTAATAATGTATACCAACACCAGTCCTGTGACTAACATCAATCATATGCAAAGTGCATGTGTCAAACTATATAAAACCTCTACTGTGATCACAAATAGAAACATGTATAATGACATACAGAAATAAAAGACCCTGACATACTCACCCAGCAAGATACATTCGCCAAAACGTCCCTCCTCAAATTGTGTGAATATTGCCGAGTGATGCAGGATATAGGAGTCATGGGTGGACCCTGCAAACCTAGGGACCACATTCAGAATATGCTGATTTGCATCACATACAACCTGAACATTCAGGGAATGGTAGTGTTTGCGGTTGCGGTACGCTACCTCCCTGTCTCTAGGCGGGACCAGGGCAACATGTGTGCAATCAATAGCTCCCATCACGTGTGGTATCCCGGCTAATGCCTCAAAGGCCTGGTTCAGGGTCCACCATTGTTGCCTAGTGTGGGGTATGGCTATGTAATCCCCCATCCGGCTGACCATGGCACGCAGTACCTGGTGGAGACATCGTGAGAAGGTGGGCCGGCTCATGCCACCCACTGCGGCCACAGATGTCTGAAAACAGCCGGAGGCAAAGAAATGTAAGGCAGCAAGGAGCTTGACTAAACCAGGTATGGCATTGGACCGATCAGTCAGGGGCTCGAGGTCAGGTCTAAGATCCTCATAGAGACCCCTAATAGCCCTTGTGCTCAGTCGGTAAAGGGAGATGACCTGGTCCTCTCGCATGTCATAGAGCTGGGGACGGGGCCTGTAGAGGCGTGGCTGCCGAGCCTGCACCTCGGCACACCTCCTGCGCCGTGCACGAACAACACAGGCTTGGACCGCCACCACAGCTGCAGGTCTGAGTTGCTGCGGGACTATACCCATGCCCTGTGCCCCAGCCCCATCGACACCATCTCCCGTGTTCGGCAACCCAAGCATCTGCCCACTGCACAGGACACATGCAGCAGCATAGACATGCGCCATAAACTCCTCCCACCAAACTAAGAAACAAATAACTATGTCACACACAATAAACTATCTAAGCACTGTACAAACTACAAGACACACCAGACCATACACACACAAGACAATACAATCCTCAATACAAACACCAGCCAAACAATCTACACATACACCTGTTCGGACTCCCTTACTGTCTCTCACCAAACACACTTCTACTCTTCTCCGCCTACAACCCTCAACGTCGACAAGCTGTTCTCCCTCACCTATATTTCCTTTTCCTTGCCGTGACGTCCAATGCGCATGCGCATCTGCTCACAGACGAAGGTCTAGAGTCACGCGCATGCGCGACTCTACGCATGGGTGTCGGCATGTGCGTGGTGACACGCAGATGCGCATCGCCTTGCGCATGCGGAAAAAGCACCCAGACGCCCATGCGGGACTCCACGTAATGCGTATGCGTGACCATACACATACGTAGCACTATTTCCCTCGGCGCATGTGTGTGTTGACGCCTGCAAACGCCCATGCGTATGACGTCACACTCACGGCGCACGAGCGCGACGCACGAGCGTGTCCCACCAAATACACGCCTGCACAAATGCGCATGTGCAGAAATCAAACGTGCAAATACCGTATAAATAGGCCTCAACACGTGGCACACGGTGAGGGATGTTAGAGGAGTTTCACAAACAGACACAGAGGTAAAGAGTGAGCCAGAGCCAGAGGATAGGTTAGAGGTAGTCCAGAGGAAGGTGTGAGACATAAAGGTACAGTGTGCAATAGGGAGTGAGGCTGTGGTGGCAAGACGTCAGAGGAAGGCGGGATATAGAGATTGAAGCAGAGTCTGAGAGAGAGAGGCTGAGGTAGGGGTACGGCACAGGATAGAGGGAGAGGATAAATTAAAAAATCACTGTAGTATCTGTGTACATGTGCTCATTTACTTGACACAGCACCTGTGTTACAGTGTACTGTATTGTGTCCTCTATTGTAGTGTTATTGTTATCTGTTGTGTGTGCTGTGTCCTGCTGTGTGTTGGTGAACGGGGGTTGTTTGAGAGGTGCCTGTGTTCAAGGTGTAGATGGAGAGGGACAGTGACAGAGAGGGCCAGTGTGAGGAGGCGGAGGATGTGGGGCAGCCAGTTGGTGATGAGTCACACAGGGCACAGACTGCACAGCCTAGCCACGAACAGGCAGGGCCATCTGCTGAGCGACAGCCGTCACATTACAGCCAAATGGCCAAAAGAAAAAGGGTCCCTGTGCCAGCAACACAAAGGAGGAGAGCTGTAAAGTTCAGTGACAGTGAAAACCATATATTACTCTCCCATGTCCTTGACAACTACGATGTATTATTTGGCAGAATGAGCACACGCACATCTGTTGCAAACAGAATGGCAGTGTGGGAGGATCTGCGTACTGCACTGTGTGGGGCAGGGGGCCCCACACGTGATGTAGACAGCTTAAAAAAGAGGTTTTCTGACATCAAGAGAGGTGTCCGTCAGCACATGGTTGCTGTAAGACAACATGCTATGGGCACAGGTGGCGGACCCCCCCTCACACCCACACTCTCGCCCCTGGAACAAGAACTTGCAGCACGGCTGGGAGACATCTACCTTCGTGGACTGCCAGAGGCCCTGGATAGCGCACATCCACATGCAGGTATGTACACTAACTAATCATTTCTTTCTCATGTACAATCTCCATATTCCGTACAGGGCGGTCCTATGCAAATACACTCCCATATGTGTCCACAAACCCCACATCATGTTGCCATCCTGTTGTGATATGTGTGTGCAATATCCTTACCTCACCATTTCTGTTGACATGTCTGGGGTTCACATCCAAACCTACCTCCTCAACCCATCCCACGAGAATATGGCATAATGAAGCACACACACACATGAGTCACCAGACACAAAACAACTGTGATTTCCATACAATGCATGACTGTGTTGGTCATTTCAAAGGCATGTTTGTATGACATGACAGCAATACAGTGCTGCATGTGCACCCCAGTGGGCCAAAGGTGATGCCTAGTTGCCATACGCTGCACTATGGGTCACTGCGAGTCACATGTAGCACTGAGACAATCATATCACATACAAATATGACCCATACTCACAAACCAACACACACATGCAGTGATTTGCATAAAGCAGGTGTTAGGGTGGGGGCAGTAACACGCATGTGCGGAAATATGTTACATAACAGAGGAATGGGATGCTATGGGCAAACATGTGCAATGTGACCATGAACAGGAGAAGGGGCGATCTGCCACCTGTGCATGGGCACAGCACACACATGTGTCCCTTACCCAGACACATGGTGGTGACACACACGTATGGGAGTGTGTCCGGTGTCTGGTATGCAGCACACATGAACGGATGCAAAACATCCTGTCTGTGTGTTATGTATCACACATGTATACATATGTGGTTTGCTGAAACATATGTGTGCTCTCTCTGATTCCTCCCAATGCAGGTGACTACAGTCAAATGGGTGCGGAGGAAGAGGAGGAGGAGGGGGCAGAGGAGGAGCAGGAGCAGGATGAGGCGGTGGTGGAAGAGGAGGAGGGGGAGGTCTACATTGCAGCCCCTATGAGTCTGATGGAGGCAGAGGCTGCTGTCTCTGGGGGCAGCACAAGTGCTGGCGATGAGTCCCTGGAGCCACACGTGCGCGCCATGACACCATTGCGTGAAGCAGCAATAGAGACCAGCCAACCACCCATGCCAGCAGAACCAACACCTACACCTCTCCCGGAGTTGATGATGGCAGAGATGAGGGCCTATGGTGCATCATCACACCGTGATGCTGAAGGTGGGTGACAATAGACTGTCACAACCACAACACACACACCAGTAGTCCACAGTTGGTGTGTGTGTGGTGGCTGTTCAAACATTACCTCCACACGTTACATGTTCTGGTTGATTACCTTAGATGTGTGATACCCAAAGGTTGTAGGGTACCTGAAATGATAGCATTCTACCCCCAATAGAATAGTGTATGTTCAGGTTGATACACATGGATGCAGACATATGAGGAATGTGTCTGACGGCCCAGCACTCTATGACAACATAAATTGATACAGACATTGGGAAAGCTACATCCTGCCGCTCTGCAGATACCCAAATGTCTTGTACACAGCAGGATGACAACTTAGCCATAGTCTGCTGTGTTAATGAGCATATGTTAAGCTATATGACCATTCCTCAATGTCTGCATTTGCGGGTAGCGGGAAACATAGCCATGTCTTTGTAGAGCTCTGATGTCCCCCCCTGGTGCTTCCCCTGCTGTGTCCAAACAGAAAAGCGTGTAAATGTACTACACAAAGGGCAATTTGCTTATCGGCCCCACTTATATGGAACTCTCTCCCTCCCGATGTGCGATCCCTGGATGATTTAAAGGAGTTCAGAAAACAACTGACATTTGTACTCTTCACTGAGTACTATGGCACAGACATCTAACAGTCTCTATTATTATAGCCTGCATGTAACGTGTTTTACTGTAACAGTTCCTTGATGTTGTGTCACCCAATTTTACCTTCACTGTTACGTTTAGTCAGTGTATGCCCCCCTGTCTCTGTTCTCCCCTCTTGTGTCTTGGTAACCGCTGTGATTAAAGGAAACGGCGGTATAGAAAACATGTAAAATACATAAATAACTATATAACTACACATTTGTTACATGGCCTACATTATCTGGACCAAGGACCCTCCTCTGTGTTACAGTGAGGGTGCACATGTATCACTCAGGAGTCACATATGTGCAGCAGAGGTGCACATGTACAGGTAAGGTGTGTCATCCCTGTGCCTACCAGACATCCCATTGCTTCATTAACATACACATGTCCCTGTCAGAGAATGTATTTTCCCTCCACATGTGTCATCAATTGTGATGTCATATCTCGACCTTCCTGTGTTCATCTCCGTTGGTGTCCAGCTGATGTAGTTGTGGCTCGTGCATGCGCAAGCTCCCCTACACGATGGTTATGTGAGAGCTGTCATTGGCCAATCCTGTTGCCACAGCTGTAGTATATGGGTGTTTCACCACAGCCTGTAAATCGTTGTGAGGGCATACCACATCTACGTCGTGTGATGTGCCCTGTGGGTTTGTCTGCCTGCCATATACTACTGTGGACATTATGTATATTGGCCCTCTCCATCTCTGTGATTGAGTCTGCCCTATCACATCACCAATCGTGTGGCATGTACATTAAATGTTTGTGTATGGCGTTGGAGTAGTGGAGATGTATGGAATATAACATGCTGTATCCCATGCACAGGCAGTCGACGTGTTCTGGAGCGGATACGCCTTGCAGTGGAGCAAAACACAAGGCAGGTGTGTGGTGAGATCCATCAATTACATGAGGCGGTCCAAAACATGCCCGTCACCCGGATATGTGAGGCCCTTGAGGGCATGCTGGATGTCATGCGCCGACTTGCTCCTGCACCACCACCAGCACGGGTTCGAGAAGAGGGTCGTGGCCGGGGGAGGGGGGAGGGTGCCCGACGTGTCAGGCGTGGCCGACCACGTCGCCAACAATGAAACATGATATATGCAATAACATGGTATAATCCTAGTTTTTGTTGATCTTACAATGCTCAGTTAGAGCAATTATGTATCCAGTACAACATGTTTTTGAGGTGTTTGTTATGTGTGTCATGTCAATAGCTTACATATGCAGATCATATGTTGTGTGGGTGTCAGGTAACACTTTAATTTGTAACGCACACACATTAGAATATCCATGTGTATATGGAAAGCTAATTATGAGACTTACTCTGTGACAATAAACAGCTGTATTACTATACATACAGTGTGTGTGTCCAATGAGTGTCCATGTTGTCCCATGTGTATCAGGGAGGCGGGGGGTGTTTGTGAAAACCCTAAATGAGCTGCGCCCAGGTCATCTAGTGATGGGTACAGTAGATGACCCACACACAGGTTCCCTGCTGCAAATACCTCAACAGAGTCAGCTACGATTGTCATGCTGCACAGACATGTGATGTGTCACGTGCACCTTGTTTCCCAACATCCTTGGGGATGCAGCGGCACAGTGTGCACAGACATCCATGTGGTCACAGGGGGACTATGTTCCCAATGGCGTGTTTACGTCACATACTCATCGCCGTGTGAAACCCATCATAGAACACTCATTGGTGGCATATATGTGGCTTTTTCCCTTGACCACATCAATAATCTCCTGCCTCCCAACACACCATAGGTACGTCTGTGAGAGAGGCAGATATGGGTGGTCTGCCTATGTTTGGGACTCAGATATGTGAAGACCTTTGTTCCACATAGGACCATTCCTGTGCCATGTACATCAGTGAGACAGCTGCTACGTTGCAATGGTTACTGTAGACCCCTAATTATGAACATCTACACCTTATTTGGGGGGTGCTGTTGGTTTCACACACATGTTTGCACCACAGAAACATATGTGCACCCACACATATCACATGCTGACATCCGCACACTTTGCCTAGGTCAAACACGTGAGCAATACAGGTTTTTACAAAACTATATTTTATGATGGAAAACAGAACTGGGATAAACTTTACAGACGTGGGAAGGGGGAAAATACCATCACCCTCCCCAAACATCCTCCCCTCCCCGCAAACGCCCACACGCAAATATAAAACACACACACACATAAAACAGACACACAGGTGACACCCACCCTCCCCAGCATGCCCACTGATGGAAGACAGGGCAGCACAGGGCACATGTGGTGACGTCACTAGCACAATCACTGACGCCAGTGACGCCATTGAGGGGGTGCTTGCCGACATGGCAGACGTACCACCTCGGCAACCACCCTCTCAATCACTCCCGCCAGCCACTGCTGAGAGTGACACATCTCATGTATGCGTTGCTCCATCCCATCCAAGGCCACAGACAGGTGGTCCACGCATATGCCACCACACACACACATTGTCAATGCTGTCTGTGTGGTGGCATCTGCATAGGGCCTGTCTGTGGCCCTGGATGGTGGAGGCAACTGCAGTGGCTGGGGGGAGGCCACAGTGCCCTGTGATGCCCTGTCTTCAACATCACTTTCCCAAACCCCTTCTGGGAAATCCTCCACCCCTGATCCCTCCCGAACATCCCCCCCTCCACATCCCCGGCAGCAACCCTCAACCCTGCCTCCCCCACAGACACCCCTTCAGAATGTCCTTCTTGGCCCTCCTGTGTCCTTTCTTCAGGTGCTGCAGGTGTTTGCGCCTCCACCACCTCCACCTCATCATCCTCGTCCACCTCCTCCTCCTCCTCCTCCTCCTCCACCCCCTCTGTGGTGTCCAGGACCACCACCTCTGCATCATGTGGTGTTGGTGTCCTTCTGAAGAGGTGTGCAGAGGTGGTGGCCTCATCCTCGGTGCCATCACCATCTGTGGAACATGACAGCCATCAGCACGTTTCTCTGTCAGAAATATAGCACATCTACATAGGCAGGTAACACAAAGGCATCTCTGATAATGGGACATAAGTTACAAATACGTGACATTCTCATTATTATACATCATCACCCTTTTGTGAGTTCTCACCCTGGAGGCGCTGAAGGTATGCAGCATGGTGGAGGCGCAGCTCCCTGCCCTTCTTCCGGAGATCCTCGATCTGTGGATATGCAAAGGAAAGGAGAGGGCATTAGTGACTGGTCACCTTCTGCTGGTTTGCCCACACACACACACACACACACATCACTGTGCACAGGGTCTTGCTGCTTCAGCGACAGTGCTGTGTGTGTGTGTGTCATGTACTGCATAGTTTGTCACCTGTCAGCAGGCAGTTCCATGGGCAACACGCATATGTCATGCCATGGGTTCTCCGCTGGTGACAAGGGAGCCTGTGTGTCACAGCTGACCCTCATCCCTTGTGACGGTGTGTGTCAGCATCCCACAGTGTGAATGCACTTCCCCTCCCCTGTCCAACATGTCTCTCTCAGGTGAGGTATACAGCTTACACAGGGATCAACATTGAGAAAAACGTGTGAGAGTGACACGGACATGGATTGGGCCCCCCCCCCCCGGGGATTGGGGGGGCTGTTATGTCCTCATGCTGCTGTTACGCCAGGTAAACTCTGACAGGGGTTTGGCTATGCTGTCACCAGATACACACATAACATGGTCTATCACCTGGCTGCAAAGTATATGTACATGCTAGTTTGTTTTCACAGGTGTGCTGATGGACTGTGGCTGCCTTCTTATTCCCCACCTCTTTCTATAGCATCCTGTGTGAGTGTCAGATAAAAGTGGGTGACATCATTTGGGTGTGGCCCAGGGCAGTCAGCCCAACCGGCCATGCCTGGAAGGGCCTTCAGGGAAGCTTACATGGTTCGTGGGGGGTGGCCAGCAAGGCGTCTTAAGTATTCATATTTCATTACGGCCTATTGGCAAACGGGGGGAAACCTACAAAGTGACATACTCCTGTTATCTCATGGCTCACGTGTGTGTGGGGGGTTATGGAACCTCCATTTGTGTACATTGTGACATATAGGTCAGATGACACACAAACTAAACATACACTGCCACACGTGTTTCACTACAATAACTAGTGTCATGCAATGACAGACACAGTGACCTGCTTGATGTTTGGCAATCCATGACCTAGGAAGAGCCATATTGCACGGCCAACATCACAACACACATACACATTAGTTTGCTTATGATGTCATTGAAAATGGACACTGGGGTGTGTGCTCATGCATCCTGGGGTTTCATCAATATAGATACACATGGAAGGCCTACCTCCTGTTGTTCACAGAACATTCGGGGGTCACAGTACCACCTGCATTAGTTGCTTTGTCTGTGTGCACATGTGTGCAGTGACACCTGTGGCCAGTGTACATGGCTCCCTCAGCACATCCTGTACATACCCTATCGCACCCTTGCATGACCTTGTAGCAACATTGCACAGTTTGGTGCCAATGATGTTGTCCATGCTAGTCACAGTTACACTGCATGTGCTGTGTTACACACATCTATGTTGAGATTCTCTTTAGACATCCTGGTACTCAACCCCACTGGCAAACTGATATGCAACCAATCATTGGCGGAGTGTGGTGAGAGGAGTCATTGTGTGGGTGGCCCTATTGACTGTGACAGGGGACACTAACATAAACATTCACCTTTGACAGGGCCAACAATATCAATGCTTGCACCACTGGCTGCATTGTGGGAGGTGTGTCATATGGGCAAGCTGCTGGCTATGTGCAACCTACGTTGCACACAGTTGATGTCAGCGTAATGTAGGGGTAGGGGTGGGTATTGTTCCTGTATGGCCTAGGTTATGTTGTTATGTTCATATTCACTGGTTCAGCTGGGCTGACAGAAGGTGTTTTGTGGAAGCAATATCGACAGGGGCCAAACCAACATAACGGCTCTTTGCACCAGTGCTCATGTGTGGGTTTATGTATGTGTTATCCAGCAACATCAGTTGCATGTGTCACTGAAACACCATCAGTGATGTCCATGTGTCTGATGTTGTTGGATTTATCTTAGGTGTTAAGGTTTTGGACCACATTCTGCATGGTGGTATGGGGACATGTCTCTGCTACAGGTTTCTGATAACACATATAATGGCTAAGGGGGATGGGGTGCTGTTACACACATTAACCTCTGCAGCTAGCATATCATCTGGAGACATCACAGACATGTGTGATGAGATATTCACTTCACAAACTATGGTATAGGTCCAACCTACCTGCCATGAACATACACATAATCTTACTGACATACCCACCATAGCTATTGCTGATCTGTCCCCCTGTGGGCTGGTTGTCCTACCACAATTCATCAGCTGCACACACATTAGCAAAAGGGTGACTAACACGACGCATTGCGCAGCTCACAGGAATCCTGGGGATAGGGAGAATGCATATAACCTGTTAGGCACACACAAGCATATCCCCATGGTGCCAGATTAGACACTGGGATGGTCTTCCTGGCCTCCAGGGGATAGGGAGCATAGAGCAAAACTGTTAGAGCACACACAAGCATATCTCCATGGTGCCAGATGAGCCACTGTAGTGGCATACCTGGCCTCCAGGGCATAGGGAGCATAGAGTAAAAACTGTTATTGCACACACAACCATATCTCCATGGTGCCAGATGAGCCACTGTAGTGGCATACCTGGCCTCCAGGGGATAGGGAGCATACAGCAAAACTGTTAGAGCACACACAACCATATCTCCATGGTGCCAGATGAGCCACTGTAGTGGCATACCTGGCCTCCAGGGCATAGGGAGCATAGAGCAAAACTGTTAGTGCACACACAACCATATCTCCATGGTGCCAGATGAGCCACTGTAGTGGCATACCTGGCCTCCAGGGGATAGGGAGCATACAGCAAAACTGTTAGAGCACACACAACCATATCTCCATGGTGCCAGATGAGCCACTGTAGTGGCATACCTGGCCTCCAGGGCATAGGGAGCATAGAGCAAAACTGTTAGTGCACACACAACCATATCTCCATGGTGCCAGATGAGCCACTGTAGTGGCATACCTGGCCTCCAGGGGATAGGGAGCATACAGCAAAACTGTTAGAGCACACACAAGCATATCTCCATGGTGCCAGATGAGCCACTGTAGTGGCATACCTGGCCTCCAGGGCATAGGGAGCATAGAGCAAAACTGTTAGTGCACACACAACCATATCTCCATGGTGCCAGATGAGCCACTGTAGTGGCATACCTGGCCTCCAGGGGATAGGGAGCATACAGCAAAACTGTTAGAGCACACACAACCATATCTCCATGGTGCCAGATGAGCCACTGTAGTGGCATACCTGGCCTCCAGGGCATAGGGAGCATAGAGCAAAACTGTTAGTGCACACACAACCATATCTCCATGGTGCCAGATGAGCCACTGTAGTGGCATACCTGGCCTCCAGGGGATAGGGAGCATAGAGCAAAACTGTTAGAGCACACACAAGCATATCTCCATGGTGCCAGATGAGCCACTGTAGTGGCATACCTGGCCTCCAGGGGATAGGGAGCATAGAGCAAAACTGTTAGTGCACACACAACCATATCTCCATGGTGCCAGATGAGCCACTGTAGTGGCATACCTGGCCTCCAGGGGATAGGGAGCATACAGCAAAACTGTTAGAGCACACACAACCATATCTCCATGGTGCCAGATGAGCCACTGTAGTGGCATACCTGGCCTCCAGGGCATAGGGAGCATAGAGCAAAACTGTTAGTGCACACACAACCATATCTCCATGGTGCCAGATGAGCCACTGTAGTGGCATACCTGGCCTCCAGGGCATAGGGAGCATAGAGCAAAACTGTTAGTGCACACACAACCATATCTCCATGGTGCCAGATGAGCCACTGTAGTGGCATACCTGGCCTCCAGGGGATAGGGAGCATACAGCAAAACTGTTAGAGCACACACAACCATATCTCCATGGTGCCAGATGAGCCACTGTAGTGGCATACCTGGCCTCCAGGGCATAGGGAGCATAGAGCAAAACTGTTAGTGCACACACAACCATATCTCCATGGTGCCAGATGAGCCACTGTAGTGGCATACCTGGCCTCCAGGGGATAGGGAGCATACAGCAAAACTGTTAGAGCACACACAACCATATCTCCATGGTGCCAGATGAGCCACTGTAGTGGCATACCTGGCCTCCAGGGCATAGGGAGCATAGAGCAAAACTGTTAGTGCACACACAACCATATCTCCATGGTGCCAGATGAGCCACTGTAGTGGCATACCTGGCCTCCAGGGGATAGGGAGCATACAGCAAAACTGTTAGAGCACACACAACCATATCTCCATGGTGCCAGATGAGCCACTGTAGTGGCATACCTGGCCTCCAGGGCATAGGGAGCATAGAGCAAAACTGTTAGTGCACACACAACCATATCTCCATGGTGCCAGATGAGCCACTGTAGTGGCATACCTGGCCTCCAGGGGATAGGGAGCATACAGCAAAACTGTTAGAGCACACACAAGCATATCTCCATGGTGCCAGATGAGCCACTGTAGTGGCATACCTGGCCTCCAGGGCATAGGGAGCATAGAGCAAAACTGTTAGTGCACACACAACCATATCTCCATGGTGCCAGATGAGCCACTGTAGTGGCATACCTGGCCTCCAGGGGATAGGGAGCATACAGCACAACTGTTAGTGCACACACAACCATATCTCCATGGTGCCAGATGAGCCACTGTAGTGGCATACCTGGCCTCCAGGGGATAGGGAGCATACAGCACAACTGTTAGAGCACACACAAGCATATCTCCATGGTGCCAGATGAGCCCTTGCGATTGTCCACATGGAATCCAGGGGATAGGGTGTATGTGTTAACCTGCCCATGCACAGACAAGCATATTCCATGGGTTTCTTAGAGCCTACTGGGATGAGCTCTATGGACCTCTGCAGTTAGGGGAAGTGTTTGGGGCTCTGACAGCACACAGACCAATATCACAGGGCTGACAGCAAAACACACTGTGATGGGCTCTCTGTCCTCCTTGTGATAGGGGGGATGCCTGAAATTGGATGGGCACGCACACGCATTTCTCCAGGGTGATTGCTAGCCCACTGTGATGGGCGCTGTGGACCCATGCAGATAGGCGTGTGTATTGAACAACATGGCCAACACTGCCCATCTCATCTGGGTGTGTGACATACCATCAATGCTACGTTTCACTTATCCTTGTGCTTGTCCCAGGGTGCTTTGTTACAGGTACTGATCCCACCATATCCATATGTTGTTGTTTCTATTTACATCTGCTGATCTAGGGTCTAGCATAATTACAGTATGTTGTGGCACAGCCATGGCAGCAGCTGACATGCCACAAGGGTAGCATGGACACCTCTATGACCATGTCCATCACCACCTGGGTGCAGGTCACCACACTCACAAATGACACAGATACATTTCGCTATGTCTTCTCATCTTGTGCACATTACTGACTCACAGTAACTCATGACAACAGCATGGATATTTGCAATTAGCACAGGCTACAGATCTCATTTTGAGGTACAGGCGCCATACACTTACCTCACGTGGGTAGTCTGCTTCACTATTGAAGCGTCTTTGCAGACGTTGCCACGCCCTTAGGACCCTGGAGCTGTCCCTGTGCCCGGTGGCCCCTGGGAAGAGCTTGTGCTGGCGTGGTGCGATCAGCCGGGACAGGTGCCTGAGCTCTCGGAGGTTGAAGGAGGGCTTCCTTACTCTGGGCGCCATTTTCAGATATTATCACCTGATTGGACGCAGCGTGCATCACGCCCATGCGTAGGGCACCTGACGCGCAAATTTACGTGCACCTGCGCCACGCATATGGCGCAGTTCAGGAACGTATGGCGTCCATGTGCGCACCGAACGCAGTACGTGCATGTGGCCTACGCAGCTGGCGCATGTTTGCAATATATCACGTGCAACTGCGTCACGCAAATGCGCACAGAAAAGTTTATCGCTAGAACCTGCGCGACACACATTACATATACACTGTTGTGTGTCATTTATCTTATGGAACTGAACACCATTTGCGAATGTTGATGTGTATACACATTTGGGTCTTGAACCTATCAACACATACACAATGGTTCTTTGGCTTCTGTATGATGTGATGTGCTATAGCTTTCACATTGCACTGACTGCCAATATTAAGGGCGATGTTAATTAAAGTAGGTTGCTGTGTGGGTACCCGTTAGTGTACTGGTGCCATATACGGAGTGGCCGTTTCAGGGCGGACATGGACAGACACCAGAGCAAACCTGTGCGTGTCGCAGTAATGTGCGGGGCCCACATTGGCGCGTGGGAAGGCTACGTGGGCCGCTGCTGCATAAACATACAGCAGAGCCGTAGTACAATGGTGATGACACTGACCCATGGTGCAGGGGCCATGGGTTCAACACCCCATTGTGCTCAATGGAAGAGGCCAGCTGCGGCATCAAATGTAGTGGGAAAAGTGTTGTGGGAGGTATAGTAATTTTGGGCGGCAGAGAGCGGCGCACGGTTTATTTTTAACGGCATGAGTCGGCGCACCGTTCATTGGGGGCGGCAGGGGGCGGCGCACTGTTAGGTTTGGGGGGCAGAGGGCGGCGCGCTGATGTATGAGGGGGCAGTCCGATAGTGGGCGGCATAGGTGGCTCACTGATGTGCACAGCAAACAGTAACAGAGCCTTAGCACAATGGTGGGGATACTGACCAATGGTGCAGAGGTCAGGGGTTCAACCCCTCACAGTGCCCAGTGAGCAAGGTTGGCTGGGGCAGTAAGTATTATGGTGAGGTGTGCTGTAGGAGGCCTTATAGTTTATTTTTATTACCCACTACCAGTATACCCGCTCTAACAGCGTGTTAATATATGGAGGCCCGTAAGGCACATGTTACAGTGCACAGTCCGCAAAGGCACCCTAGCAAGTCCCCTATAGGGCACCATGTCTGCTGCGCCACAGGATAATGTATAGTGCACGCAATATGGATGGCAACCATAAGGTGGCCTATAGGGCGCCCTATAATGCACCCTCAGAGGCACCCTTATGGGTACAGTATGGCAAGGGTGTGTTTGATGCCATAAACATATGTCCAGTAAAATGTACAATGCTCTGGACAACCCTATCACAGAACCCCTCTGTGGACTTGAACCCATGACCTCCTGCTATAAAGGCAGTGACGGAACCATTGGGCTACGGCACTATAGCTCTGAGTAAGCGCCTGTGTGGCTGCAGAGAGCCTGCACGTCACCCCACAGACAGTCTGCTGCTGTAGACAGGACGGGGTAGGCCACCCGTACCCATGATGCAATGCACATGCAAATCAGCTGCCCACAGATGCACACAAGATGGGGACTGCACCCCAAAAGCTACACGGCATGGTAGGGGGAACTGTCCGTGTCCACCCACACAGAGCCTCGGCCTGGTGGGGGGCCTGAGCGTGAGGACTGCCGGCGAGGGGTAGCTACACACCGTCACATTGTGCAGGTAATGTGCTCACCCTGAGGGTGGGTGGTGGTGCCCAGGACCAGGTCCACATCAACGGCCATGCCAGAGCTCAACATCAGTATTAACCTGTGTGATAAGAAGGTGTTGCAAACTCATCATGGATAACCCCTTCTGTCTTAGTTGGTGGTTCCCCCCCCCCCCCATAGGTGGGCAACATACCTACCCCCCCCCCATGACAAACAGGGTCTCCCATCAACAGATCCCCATCCTTTCCCCCCCCCCCTTGCACTAATGGCAGTAGAGTGGGCCCTCAACCCCGGTCCTGCGGGGGGACCGACACCCGACAGGGCAGTCCAAGCCGCTCCACACACATCCCAAACACACTAGCAGACCGCCAGTAGGCCTGGATAGTCAGGGGTGCACCCCAGCACTATCTGATATTCTCCTGCAGCAGGCCATCAGCTGCTGCACCCTGCAAGGAGCTCCATCAGGACACATACCAGCTGTTGCAGAGTCTGCTGGATAGTCCTGATAGGATTGCATGCACCCCAAACTGGGGTGGCAGCACACACAGGGAGATCAGTCCATGAAGAGGCCCCAACAGGACACCCATATATATCACAGGAGAAGAAATGCTATACAGCACTATGGGGGTGCCTAGCCATGCTGTCATCACTGCACGCTCAGGGTGAGAGTGATCCACCAGCAGCAGATACAGAGGTCAGCCTGTCTGTGTAGGTGGTGGCTGGGCATTACAATGTCCCAGCCAGTGCCCCATGCCCTGTGCAGATGCATCCTGGCCAGCACACCCTGTCTGAGCTATACCCATGGTACCTTGCTGCTCATATGCACATTGTCAGGCCAATACTGGGCAACAGTGCTGGCAGTGTGGCCCTGTGGAGGGTGTTTTGTAGCCAACACACACTGTATAGACAGACACCCCCCCCCCTCACCTATGCCAGCATTGTGCTACTATTGGGGGAGTCATTCCGACGTGCCCACCACACCAGTCCTGGGAAAGGGTACAGGCATGGATATGGTACACAGTACTGCTGCATGTCACTCCCCAGGGTGGTAAATACTGTCAGGGGCCAGACCTGGGGCACGCACCACAGACAGCCGACAGCTTGTTCTGCTGCAGCACAAGGAGCAAACAGTGCTGAGTGTAGGACTGTCTACCTGCCAGTACCCACATCAAACGTTTGTGGTCTGTGTACCGTGTACCCAGGTATAGGGTGGCATTGCTAGGGTACGCAGGAGCTAGATCTGGGAGATGCCCCCCCAGGGGGCTTTTCCAATGTGGCCTGTGGGTGTGGGTGCGTCTGGACCTTTGCCTCTTGCTTTACGGCAGAGTGTCCTACTCCAGTCCTGGTGTTCCAGACACTGTTCGGGCCTTCATGCTGTCCCCTATGAATATGCATGGGCTACAGTTGCATAGCATGGGGGTGGTGCAGACATCTGCAGCACAGGGCATCTGTTCTTAGGGGAAGCATGGAACTGAATGGTGTTTGGCCTCCAGGACTGCATTTGGGAGACTCTGCTGGAGAGTAATGTGCCTGTTTATGGTGTCTGTGTTTGGTGTGGTAAAAGATAGGCGTATTGACCATGCCTATGGTTCTCAGCAATAAAGGTTTGTCCTTACTACCACGGTTGTAGCTGTGGGGTGAATATGTGGACAGGGTTGGCGGTAGCTGCAGCTGGGCTTCAGAACCGTGTGACCCTCTGTTCTTGCACACACTGTCTGTGTGCACTGCACCA